>CM073464.1:16860000-17147500 GCA_037074535.1 Gleditsia sinensis
GAATATTTTTCGTCTCCAATTCCGTCTCTGTAATAACCGTAAAATTTAATGAAAAGGAAATTTAAAATAAAAGAGAGAATTTTGACAATAGAGATAAGAACCGTAGAAAATATGTATATTTATTACATAGAAAAAAAAATATTAGAAGTTATGTTTTGGCGCGCTATAAGCAAATATATTTTTATTATGTAGAAATAATTGTGATTTGTTAAAAATAAGTGAATTTTTAAGTAAAAGAAGTATTATGTTGCTTAAAATAATTATACCGGCTTCTATTGAATTTTTATGGTATTTTTAGAAATACTCTTTCTTTTAATATAAATAAAGATATTTGTTTAGAAATTTGTTTTATTACTATTTTTATCAAGAAAAATCATGATGTGAGAGTTTAACTAAAGATTTATGAGAAAGGAAATTTTTAAAAAATTTTAGGATATTTTATGATGAAAAACGGAATTTAAATGAATTTTATAAAGAAAATCTTATTATTAATTATTTAATAATTATTTAAAAAAAAAATATTTTTTTACTGTAGCATCAGCACATATATGTGCATACGAATACCAGGCAGAGAGCAGAAAAACCCGTAGCCCCCCTCATTTTTCCCTTTTCCCCTTTGAATTTCAAACCCTCATATCTGGAGTTACGGACCTCCGATTGACGAACCGTCTGGACCGTTGCACTCGTGGCAACGAGTACTTCGAAACCCACCGATCAATTTCGCCGGAAAGTCGCCGGAAGGTCGCCGAAAAATCGCGTGAATAGTATCTCCAAAGGTAAAACTTCGTCCAATTGCGTTTTAGGCTTCGTTTTTACCGAAATTCTTCCCGTAGATAGCTTTAGAATCGAATACGGAGTTTTTAGGTTTCGGCATGAATAGTATTTTTCGGCGAGTGAATAGTGTTTTTCAGCGTGAATAGTGACGTTTAGAATTTATCTAATTTTCATATTATGTCTATATTTTCTAGGTTGTTGAGCCACCACGAGGTGAAATTCTCGTTGTTGGACTTCTAGTACGGTGAGTGGGTTTTTCATACTATAGCGCATGTTTTAGGAATTTGATTTATAACTCTCACTAGTTGGAATGTATGTTAAATTGTTTTACTGCTTTGAAAACCAATATGTTCCAACCATGTTAGAAATTGTAAATTTTAATCCTAGTTGAACCCTAGGTATGCAGGGCAAGCATCTAGACAATTAATTCTCCATTTGAGCTAGATTTATCGAAATGCGAACTTAGTCATAAAAATGAACTAAGTTAGCCATGAAATGATTTGATGCATGATGAGCATCTATGTGACGTCTACGGACGATCTATGTTTAAAAGGGAAAATTTATGATTGTAAAGGTCTCCATGGGAATTCATGGATGAGATATATTTTAGAACGAGATTTTATGCATGAAAAGAGCTAGATGGAGAATTATAGCTGTATTGTAAAGTTATTGAAATGTTTTACTTTAAACCCTTTGAATAGCATATTTCACATGTTTTCTATTGGAGGGACCCTTTTAGATCACTGTTAGCTAGCCGCAGGTAGTGCTAGCCCTGGTGCACCATGATCATGTTAAGGCTTCGGCCTAGGATATTGTGACGGTCATATGACAGCCTAAGACACAAAATTTAGGGTGGACTTATGTCTACGCCTACAGTGATTGCCATACCCATTGCTATGTGCTTGGGGAAATTTAGGGTGGACTTATGTCTACGCCTACAGTGATTACCTTTACCCTTGCTATGTGCTTGGGATAGATGATAGATCTATTAGGAAAGACCTCCAATAAATTAGTGCATTTTTCTTAAAGATTAAATATTTCTAAAATACCTCATTCATCATTGTTCTTGCATAAGAATCTTCATTTATTACTTACCGTGCATAATTGATTTGCTTACAGTTATTGATTTAATCCTGATTTATCATTTGAACTGTTTAGCATTCTTTCAATAAATTACGGTTAAATGTTTAATGTTTTCTATACTTTGATTTCAATTATTTAATTAATTACGAAATATTCGTGCTTAGTTTGCCCTGTTTCTGTTATAGTATGATTTATCCATTCACTGAGATGTGGTAATCTCACCCCTCTTCTGTTTTCTCCCCACAGATAGTCAAAGAAACACTGATCCAGCTACAGCTCCATAGGAGGCTAAATATAGTATTGGTGAGCCCTAGTTTGGGCACTCCGTTGTATTGGTTGTATAGTTTAAGTGTATGTCTAGTATATCTCCATGAACATATAGGCAGGATCCTCGCTTCTTGTGTTATTTGAAAAATGGTTTTACGTTTTACAATAATGTTTGTACTATGAGGCCATGGGCCAAGTTGAATCAAGGATGTTGGATTCATGAAATATATATATATATATATATATATATATATATATATATATACAGTATTTTCTGATATTGGATGTGGCGTATGTGGCCAGTTATATTTATTATGTACTGGATTGTGTGCTGAATGGTTGTGCATGCTATGTGTTAGGCTTACGGCTAGGGGGAAATCCTTATGCTGTGCCGGTCATGTGTTCCATCATTTGGGGCCGTGAAAGTCTCTAAATAAAAATTCCTGTTTCTAAATTCTGTCTCTAAATTGTAAAACTTGCCATCCGTCTCTGTTAGAGACATAAATTATTTTGTCTCTAAATCTTTTTTTTTAGTAGTGATCCACGATCAACTGTAGTTGGATTATAAGAACTTAAGATTTTTTTAATAATTCAATTATCGTTTTAATTTTTAAAATATTGAATAAAAAATAAGTTGATGTCATTCTGCAAAAATAATCTCAAGAGATAAATAAATAAATAAATAAATAAAAACCAAATAGATAACTTTAATGAGACCATATTAAGTCAATGCTTTGGTTAACATAGTATCCGTGGGTCGTTAGTCCTTTGCCAATTGCCGCGCATAGCACATGGTCCGTACTCATTTAAATAAAAGGAATAAAATATTATTATTTTATTATTTTTATTTTTATTATAAAATACTTTTTTATTATAAAAATATACAAATTTAATTTTTTAAAAATAAGAATAAAATGATTTATTTTTTATTAATTAATATTTTTATTACACAATATTTTTATCTATTATAAAAATATACGTAAACTTTTATTCAAAATAAAAATAAAATATTTTATTTTTTTATTACATAATTCTCTCATTTATTTTAAAAATATGTATAATTATTTTAAAAATTAAAATATATTAAAATATTTAAAAATGTCAAATATTTATTAATGAGAAACAAATAAAAATAATAATAAAGAACACTCTCGATCTTTTTATTTTATTTTTTCCATTGTGAGCTGTCTATCTTAAACTGTCAATATACAGCCAAGCTCTATGAGCTGACCCGTTAGACCATGTATTAAATAAGGGTCAGGCCTTGATTTTGTCAACTCATTTAAATCAGGTTTTTTAGCTCAATCCTAAGCCTTGGGGCCAAATGGAGCCAATTTGCTCTTTTTTTTCTTTTTCTTTTTTGACCCTTAAAACTTAAAGAGTTAGTAAAGTCACTAATTACGTAAATTTTGGTATGTAAAGTCACTAAAAGACTCGATGATTGTAGCATTTGTTTCAAAATTTGATATCTTGACTTTCATATGTATTTGGCTACTTAGTTCTTTTTTCAGTATCGTAATTTTATACTCATATTTGCATTTGGACTAATGATAGATAACTTATACTACATAATTTCATGGTATTATGTTGGTTCATGCTAGATATTTTATATATACTTATGGTTTGGTTTCTTAGAATTTTTGAACTTCTGTAACAATGTTTATACTTACTTTGTAATTGGTCAAGCCCTAAAAAGTATAAGACGTTTAAGTGCTGAGCTAGCCTTAATTAACAGTTCTTTCATTCATGTTTTTTTCAGTATTAATCTGTTAATTTTCTTTTGAAAATAGGTTTTTATATTGGTGAAATTCAATCAAAGAAGCAATTTTCAACTAATTTTCTATATTAATAAAATTTATATCTTGACAGCTTAAACCTATATAATAATAAAGAAACTCCATAGTATTTATTTGGCATCTCTATCTTTTTCTCCTTTCTCACACATTAGGTATTGTTTCTTAAATATGAATCTCTCTCTTTTTTTATGTCTTTCTTTAATCTACCACTGTGACCGAGAAATGGATTTTGTGAGTTTTTCATACTTAATATTGGATTGAGTTCGATTAAATGAATATGTATTAGGTTAAGTAAATAATGTACAATCCTCTATTATCATTATATAGTTTTCTATTAAATTCTAAAATAATACTTACCATAAAAAGGATAAGAAGACAAAAGAGTTAGGAAGGAACAATTTGTATTGGAGAATAAAGAATATTTAAGGGAGTGCATTTTTATTTTTATTACTTATTTCTCTTTCATAAAGAATATTTGAGATATTTAAATTAAATTGTAAAATATTATTTTTATTTTAATAGTAGTTTATATATATATATATATATATATATATATATATATATATATATATATATATATATATATATATATATATATATCCATAATAGAGGAGAAAGTTGTGTAATAAGAATATTAATAAAGAGAAAAAAAGTATTTTATGTCTATATTTTTTAATTACAAAGTAAGTACATATATTTTTATAATAAAAAAAGGTAGTGTAATCAGGTCATTAATTAAGAGAATGAAGAAAATTTTACTAATTTTTTTATATATATAATCAAAATAAAATTTTTTGGGTGAGAAAGTAATTGTAAGTCATATGGTCGTTCTTACGTTTGCAACATTAAAATTGATTTATGTGAATTTGGATTTATTATCGGCATCAAATTATTTATGTACACACTAACAGAGTTTGAACAATTTCCAATTACTCATCTTCTCTTGTAATTTTATTTTTATACACATCTGAGGATTTTTATCTCCATACTTTCAACTTCACTTCGGCTACTTACAACACTTTTTTTCCCTATATATTGTGGGCTTCAATTTAGTCATGTATATATTCAAACATGTCTCAAATGTTATCTATGTCAATTAAACTAAACATGAAAATTGGAGTAATATTTAATTTAGTCTTAAAACTTTAACAATCAAGTGATTTAAAACTTGACTTTCGCGTGCTTTAAGATATATTTTATCACTACAAGAAACAGGAGTTTCTATGACGACTTTTCTGTGGCGATTATAGAAAATCGCCACTGAAAAGCATTATTAATAGCGACCTTACCAGGTCGCCACTGAAAGTGTAATTTTTGTGGTGACTATTAATAGTTGCCATTGAAAGACAAACTTTTAGTGGCAACTTTCTGTAATCGTCATTAAACATATATTTTCAGTGGCGACCTACAAAAGTCACCACTAAAAGTAAGAAATTTATGTACTTAAATTTTCAGTGCGACCTAAGGTCGCCACAGAAAGTAGGAAAATTAATTTTTATCATTTTTTTTTTCTCTTTTCACATTTAACAAAACTAAATTTTTAGTTAAAATATATAAAATTTTAATTATAATATAAAAAAATATGTTAAATGTTTACTAATAAAATAAATTCAATTTTTTTTAACTTGAGTTAATTTTTTTATTAATTACTAAATTAATAAGGTAAAATTCTAAAAATCAAATTAATAATGTATATATCTTTGAAAATTCAAAATAACTATTTAATTTTAAAAATGATAAAGGAAAAAAATGTATTGTTATTGAAATAAATTAAAGACAAATTTTCAAAAAAATTCAAATATATTTTCCCGAATTCTCCTGAGCATATATCTCTTCACAATTATTGTACTTAAATAATTCTCACAATTATTGTATATCTAAATAAAATCACCCAAAAAAGAAGCAACTTTTTTTGTTTAAATTAAACAATTTACAAAGTCATTATACAATTAATGAAAGGATGATGAAATGATTAATTAAATTTAATGATTTCAGGCTTAAATTATTCATTGTAATTGTGCATTTTTTATTTTTGTTAGGAATTGACTTCGTAATTTTCTTTACATTTGAAGTTTTGAACCATAATATAATAAATTATTTTAAATAATCAAATATAACGAAAGATATCAGAATTGATGTTGGCGACCACATGTGCAAAAAAATTATTAAGTTTATTAATGTTATCTTTTAATCTCCTTTTTGTTCCTATCCCTGGATCGTTTTATCTTTATTGAATTTTGTCTAATTTTATCTTTTTATTGTTATAAAGTGTAATTGTTATTAATTTTTTCATGCTAGATTATCACATGATTTTCCTCAAAATCGGAAGTTGAAATCAATTAAAAACTTCTGTACAGTAATATGAAAAAAAAAATTATATTTCTTTCGCCAATTGAAATTAAACTGTTGGTAGAAATTAATAATACAAATTTATTTTTTTACTAAAAAAATAAATTGAGCCCTTAACATAATGAAATGAGCATATTAGAATTTACCAGATAATTTTAATAAATAAATATATAATAAAGAAGTGACTTTAAAATAATCTATAATCAAAGTTTATACACTTTACAAAATTGAAGAAGTACTTCAGTTGAAAGAAATAAACTATTAAGAAAATTTTAAAAAAATAATTGTTCTACTTATTTAAATATAACTAATTATGCTTAAATTTATAATAAGTTCATAAAGATATTTCATATCGTGATTTTCTTAAAATTAAATAAATAAATAGTAATAAAAAAATTACCACAAAAATAAATGTTTAATTGATTTCAAATAATATTTTTAATAATTTTAATATAATATTAATAATATAAATATATAAAATTATATTAAAATTAATTTAAATTAGTGTCTTAATTGAATGTATAAAATTTCAACAGCATTTAATAACAATATTTCTTTTGTGTTTATCTTTCTATCTTCTTAATTATTTCGAAACATCTATTTTTAAATCTTGCTCTGTCTTCATGTGACTATTATTATATCTCTATTTTTAAGTATTTCTCTTAAATACCTTATTTTCTTTTTGTTGATCTCAATTTCTTTTTTTATCATTTTTTTAATTTGTTCTTTAAAATAAAGACAATAAAAGAAAGTAATATCTTGAATATGAAAGGAGAGAATAAGAAATTAACAAAAATATTTTGACTTGTGAAAGAAAATATAAGTGATGAATAAGACATACTTGAACAACTTAGTGTTGAATGTAATGTGATACTACTTTCATCTATTTTTAAATTATCAATTTTTATTTTATTTTTTAAATTAATTTTGTTCTTTTCTATCAAAATAATTCGAAATAAAAGTTTTTCTATCGAAATATCTCGTAATATAATAGTTTTAATTAAAATGGTCTAATTTCTTAATAAATACTCTATTTTGTTTCGATAACTCTTTTCGTTTCGGTGACTTCAAAAATAAAAATATTTCAATTGTTTCGATAAAAAAGAAAAGAAATTTAATTTCTATTTAATCTAAGGTGGCTCACTCCTATTTTACTATGTTAATTATCGCTACATTTAAAATTTATTTTAGATGTATTTAATTTTTTTATGTATGTCTTCATCAGCTGTTGTATTTTACAATATATATATATATATATATATATATATATATATATATATAATTTTATTTTTCACAACACAAAAATTTAAACTCACATTTATAAAATATTCAAACTATTTATTACTTGATCGTAAAAGATATTTTCGCCTTCATTTTGAGACACCATTTAGAGATTATCTATACAAATTTGTATACAATTATTTACAAATGTGAATCTAAACTAACAATTTTGTTTTATATATTTATAACATCATAAAATGCCTAAATAAAAAAAACTACTAACAAGTCAATAGGAGAGAAAAATTATATTAATTTAATAATAAAAGCAAATAAAAATACTAAAAATTCTTAAACTCATCTAAAAACAAACCGATTAAAAAAATTAAAAATTTTTAATTTTATTTAAAAAAAGATATAACAAAAGAGTTTTTTGAACACACAAAATGAAGAGAGAGAGATTGAGAGAAAATACTAAATTTTTTTTTTCAAACCCACCTCAATTTATAAATGACATTGTAATTTTGAAATAATAAAAATAAATTAGTATTCTTCCCTTCGTGCTTTACATTTTTCCCTTTCTCCCAAAACACTTTTCCCCTAAAATTCCTTCCCTTCTCTGGCTTTCCCTCGCAATTTGCAGATTTTCCCTCTCCCTCTCCCTCTCCCTCTTACTTTTTTCCCAAAAATTTCTTCCCTCCTCTATCCTCTCCCGCACTCATATTTTTTCCTCTCCCTCACACTTTTCTCCTCTGTCTTCTCCCGCATTGTGCATTTCTTCTCTTTGTCAAACTTTTTCCCCAAAGTGAGTGCTTTTCAGCTGGATCCTTGGGTAATCGCTACCTAACAATGAGTCAGGTATAAGTTTTAAGGACTTTTAAGGCCTAGCTCCTTTTTGTATATGTACTGTTGACAAGTTCATTAACTGGAACATTTGGGCTCATGTTTCCGTTGCAGCTATAGGTAAATGGTTAGCTATTGGCTTCTACGAAATAGTTAGCTCTAATCGTGCGTGGTGGTTCCAAGTACTGATATCAGGGTATCATTTGTAGAGGAAGATCCTAGTGCAGCAGAGCTTCAAGCTCGAGGTCAAGAACTTCTGTAGTCTAAAAAGAAAAAAGGCCTTTCATATAGTTCAGGGTCTTTTTCTCCTCTGTTTTCTCTGCAAAACCCACGACTAGCAACGTGTAAGAACTCCTCCAACAACATATTGGTCACAACTCTTCCTGGTAAGCAAGCTTTATATTTTATTGTTTGTATAATGGTACAATACAGTAAGAAAGTTAGAATGAAAGTTGACACAGTTAAAATCTGAGCATTTCTCAGAGAATTTTGCACTTTAATCTGGACCAAAGATTAGGAAAATTAGTCACTTAAATTTTTTTAGATCATTGTGTTCTTCTGCATCTTTGGGTAGTGCATTACGGTTGTTTGATAAAATGCCGTTAACAATAGAGAAAATGGTTATTACATTAAAGAATTATAGCAACTTACTGAAGACCCATTTTTGGTTTTGCGCCTAGTTGGAGAACAAGCAATCAATCACAATCTCTTTAACATTTAAGACCATTTTGGGGGTAATGGCAATCACAGGGGAATTATATATGTATATTCTTGGGATAACTCAGTAAACAACGAAGTGGGTCACTGGTCTGACACTATGTCATGGCAACCAATTCTGTTAAAATTTCAAGTTGCCCCATTTGAGTTTGATGAGCAATCCCCTTTGAAGAAGCCTTTGTTGTTCAGCTCTATGCAGCCCTATAACTCAATATGCTTGAGTGAATAAGAAAAAATATTTATGGTTATAACTGACAATTGCCTTAGACATTTTACTGTTATTTTTCTTGTTATGATTGTCTTGAACTTGTACAAGTTACGTAATTATGAGTGTGAATAAGAAGAAAAATAGTGTTTATTTTATATGATTTGGTAGCTTGGAAAATCCTTTATGTATCATATTTGTCCACATCCTTTATGACAAATGGGAAAGCCAATATTCTAATCTAAAACTTAGGATAAAGTTGAACTAATGAATTAATTATTGGATATAGCCATCACAGCTATATTTGCTTGCCCTGAATGCTACTTATAAAGCATTTTGTCAAATTGCTCAAAGATTAGGTTTGGTATTTGATTAATGAAGTTAGCAATGCAAGCCAAATAGGTGGGTTCTGACTTTTGCATAATGTTTTGAGCAATACTAAACTGCAAGGTTGGGATTTTAGGGGGTACTTGGTTCTACATCAATAGTAAACACATCCTATTATCTTCAAAATCTTTAAAAAGCAGCGTCTTTAAGTCCCAAAAAAAAAATTAACCTCTTTCTTATATTCACTTGATCATACGTGTACTAATGGAGATCCAACAAAGCCAGAAAAAAAAATAAAAAATATAGCATGACTGTTAAGACTTCCCTTTTTCAACAAGTTGATAATGCTATTACTAAAAGGATGACACAAGATAGGCAAACTATCCATCAACTATCCCTGTTAGCTAGACTGTAGACCTCAGCATCTTGCATGCCATAAGGTTTTGGTAAATATTCAACACTAGCATACATTAGAGTCTTGGAACTACTACTGTGTACTGAAAATGGAAGCTGAATTGTAGGAACTTCTGATGCGTGTCTGTCAAAAATTAACAGTAGACCTTAATTAGAATAGAAAATTATGTTAAACAGAATAGGAAATGATGTAGAAGAGCTTTATGTTCACAGATGGCCTACAAAATAAGCAAGCAACTAAAATCACAGTGACATATTGAAAACTTATAATCATATTATGACAAAAATCAAATAATTTATGATAGAAATATATTCAGCTTTTCATTAAGTTGCATAAGTTTTCTCTTCCATGCAATTTCAAAGGCCAACAAGGATATTTCATATTATCCAAGCCCCTGCAACCAAGCGACAAACTCTTCTCCATAGTGATTATATCTCACTGTTAGTGCATTGGTACATATAAAAGTGTAGAACAAGTTTGCTGACATCATGTATATATAGAATGAAAAATCAATGTGTCCCATTTATTTGTGTTTATCATATTGTGAGTTCATAACTCAGTGGGCCCCATATCTATGTTGGTTGAGTCACTGCTTCAATATGAATGATATAACCAAACCTTATAATTGGTTAAAAAGTATAGTATTTATTCAAAAGTAGGAAATTACTACGTCACCTATTCACGATGCATATCTTTTAATTATTTGTCATTTGTTCATAATTTTTCAATATGAAAATCATATTATTTTGAAAGCACTGTTTGTAGCTCTAGGATGATAAATATATGAAAATTTAGGGATTAGGATAGAAATTTTAAATTTTTATATTAACAATATACTATAAGAAGAAGGAAAGTGATATTATTAAAACATAGACCCTAAATTTAATTACTAATAATAAATACAGTATTTGAAAGATATAATCTTGTGTATGTAGGCCAGTACAATGAGACAAATATCAAATCAAAGTTCTATGTAATTAAATAATATATAGAATATATATACATACATACATACATACATACATACATACATATATATATATATATATATATATATATATATATATATCTTTTAATTTGAGACTGAATTTTTTTGACACTATTGCTTTTAATTCGTAAATTCCCATTGGGGTCGGTCATGGTTTATGAAACTAGAGAACTAATTTTGTGATTACTCATTCAAGTGTGTATCATATTCACGGGAGAGTTAGGAGTTTTTAGTAGCATGATATATATATATAATGGCTCTTATGCATTGCTTGATAATGTTAATTCTTTTGCTTTGGATGATTTTGTTTCTAGTAATTTTTTGCTTGCTAGTACACTTCAAGCCTTTAAGTTATTTATGTTCTTCTATCCATATGTGTTGCAAATTAGACCACACAGTTCAAACCATGTGTATGTTGTAAGTTCTAGAGTCTATCATTAAATGATTTCATATTCATAAACAAAAAACTCAAGCTACATAGTTTTAGTTTGCATCTTTCCCACAATGTACTCTAAACATGGATTTTATTTAATTTTCATTTTTTGGTTTATTAATAATGGATTTGATAAATTCGTAGACATGGTTTAATTTTTTAGTTGGTCCATCAAGCTAACAGAGTGATATTGAGTAAATTAAATGACAGTAATTACAGTAAGTAAGTTGGGAAAGTTTTATTGGATTTTGTTTAGATTGATATGGTAAGAAAAAAAATTAAAAAAATTGTAATGATGTATTTTTGTTAACTACATATTTGGTGATGTAATTTGTTAGTTTTTGGTACACATGATTTCAGTCACACTAATTGATTATTATTAATGAGTGAAGACTAATTTATAATCACTTTTGAAAAAATAATTGTGAACTCCACTTAAATTTTCATAAAAGAGAACACATGTTTAATTTCTACTAACCTTTGGATCTTAGACTTCTTGTTAGTTAGAGAAAAGAGAAACTAGTTTTGGATATATTAATTATTATTCTTTGTTCCACAAGAGTGACTATCATTTTAATTGAAATCTTGATACATTGAAACCTACACCCATGTAACACATTGTATAATATTGGCCACTTTGACTTCTTGCCTATTCAATAATGTTATCTTTCAATTTTGTTGGCTTTTATGATATTATGGTACGTTCATGTATTTTTTATTAGAATGTTCTTGCAAATTGAATAATATTGTCTTTTAATTGTGTTTGGCTATAGAAATTTTTTTATATAATATTGTTTTGTTTGTATTATTTTTTAAGATATATTAATTTGTTACATTGAATTAAATAGGACAACTTCCTATGACTCTCCCGAGTAGTGCTGCCCCAAGTTTTGCAGTTAATACTTGCAACACCAGCATCGCCAAAAGAAGCATCAAACTGATTGTTTTTGTCAATATTCGTCTATGTGTACTATTTTTATATTAATTGACATAATGTTAATGTATAATATTTGTTACATTTGATATTATGTTAATGTTATAATTTTATCAATCAATTTATTTGTTTTGGATTTTATTGAGGTTTTAATTATTACAACATTAAGAGAAAAATCTGTAAAAAAAACAAATAGGTGATTCAGTGGCGACTTGGTCGCCACTGAATGTTGAAGGGCCACTAGATTCAGTGGCGACTTAATAGGTCGCCACTGAATCTCCTCCGAATGCCAATAAACATTTAAAGATTCAGTGGCGACTAACAGTCACCACTGAAAGTATTTAACTTTTGGTAGCGACTTATAGTCGTTGCTAAAACTATTTTTAGTGGCGACTTTATAAAGTTGTCACCAAAAGTATACTGCTTTTGTGACGACCAAAGGATTTTTTGTGGCGATACTTATTGGTTTCAATGGCGACTTTAGTTGCCACTGAAAGTGACTTTTAGTGACGACTTCAATAGTTGCCCCAAAAAACATTTAGCAAGTCTTTAGTGGCGATTATTTCACTTTCAGCGACGACTTTAGTCGCCATTGACAGTCTTTTTTTTAGTGCATATATTATTTAAATCAATTATGAACATTTACTTATTGAAATTAACAACTCTTGACATCACAAATTCA
Organism: Gleditsia sinensis; assembly: GCA_037074535.1. NCBI lineage: Eukaryota > Viridiplantae > Streptophyta > Magnoliopsida > Fabales > Fabaceae > Gleditsia > Gleditsia sinensis. Next base: position 16,873,032 of record CM073464.1, read on the forward strand.
CAATCATTTTTTTTATATAGTGAAATAAATTCCATCTCACTTAATTTTTCAAAGAACTCCATTTTTTAAGAGATTAAAAAACCTTTATCGTTAGATTTATCTAGAAATTATCAATTAATAGTTTTTTTAATTTAATTATAAATTTAAAAGTAAAAATAAAAATTTTAATACGTGTATAGCCATAAAAAGTTTTACATCAATATTATTTTAAAGTCAAACTCTAGAAAAAATCCACGACTATAGCCGAGCCTTAGCTGACCTTTACCCTCTCATTAGTCAAACACGAACGTACTCTGTCTTATGCGGAAATTAATGGTTTTGACTCTTTAAAACTACATTATTTGCATTGGTTTCATACTAATTTTATTATTATTATTCAAAGAAAAATTCACCAAATATATGTTTTGAGCTCAGTTAAATAAGAAAAATAAACTTACGGTAGATAAACTAAAGGTTTAATTATATTTTTTATTTTTCTATTTTAATAAATAGATCAATTTTTTTCTTCTAATTTATAGTATAAATTTAATTTTTTTTAATTTTAAGAAATATGTCAAAATAGTGCCTCTATTAAATTTACTATATATTCTCTTATCATACACACGCAATATATTTATTATTAAATAATATATATTATATTGTATTATTTTTTTTAAAAATACATTAACAACATATTTAATGATACATATATAACATACATGTAATAAATTAATAATAAAATAAATAATAAATTTATTAAAGAATTTATTTTGATTGAATTGTTAAAAGTAAAAGAACCAAATTTATTTTATAAATTATAAAAAGATTAAATTAATACATTCATACAAATAGAAGAACTAAAATTGTAATTAAGGATCAATTAAAAGAGGGGGACTGCGTACATTAATCATAATTATCAATTTGTATATACATGAAAAATTGTAGTTAATATTCTTTTTTCAAGTAATTAAAAGCTGGAACTCTATTGACTACGTACATTAACCAAAATTATTAATTTGTATTATTATATAGAACCCCTATCTGGTCAGTAGGAGGAATCAATTAATAAAATAAAATTAAAACTAAAACCTACCTACCGAGAAAAGCATAAACAGATATTGCTCCTTTTCAGTTATTTGAGTTTTATAGTATTCTATTACAGGGTTATTTTCCTCTACAAACAAAGACTGGTGTATAAAATACTATTAATTAATCATAACCGACAGAAGCGCTTGTATATTTACGTATAGCTGTCCTCTTTATACCAGCCTGCAGGATCAAGTATAATGATCTTGTTTTTCAAATGTCTTCAACAATTGCAATATCTCTAGATATTTGGTAGTGACCGGGCTATTCAATTAGTTTATACTAAAAAATTCCCATAAAATTATCAATTATCATCATTGTAATAGAGATACACAGTTTTGTTGGCTCTTCCCTAATTTTTATTTACATCATAGGAAAGGTCCACTTATTGTTTTGTTTACATGGTATATTTATTAATAGGAATACCAAAATTTGTCTAATAACTATGCTAACATGTAGATGAAAAATATTGATTTTCTCTCTCATGATTATCTGAGAAAATGACACAAAAAAAGTAAGAGAGAAGAAAAAAATACTAAATGATAAAATTTGTATTGAGCTACAAAGTAAAATTCGTTAATTTTTATATACAAAATCTTATTTGTCCGTTTAAATTAAATTTTTTTGACAAAAAATCAATCAACATAAATTTAACTAATCCAACCCAATACAAAGCAATATTTTTTTAATTGAGTTCGGTCGGATAAATGGATTATACTCATCCTGTATGAAACTAATATGACAATACTCTTAACAACTTGAACTTTCGTATCTGACTCACTAACCTCAGCTAATACATAAAGCCTATTACCTAACACTGATTAGCAACCTCATACGGTGTTTTGACCATTAAAAATAGTTATTGCCTTTTTATTTAAAAACACACAGTAAATACATAGTATATAGAACATACATGTCGCTACAACACAATAATTAAATGTCTAAAAAATTTGTACCATAAAAAAATAACTTAATAATTTTACATTTTATTGTAAATAATTTTAATGAAAATATTTGCAAAGATGGCTAACCTCCACTACAACCCTTACCATCCAAGCATTTGACAATTTTACTAATCATTAAATTAAAGTTGAACTTAATTTGAATGGAGAATATGACAATTAGGCAGATGGCGATAGTGTTGAGAAGAAAAGAAAACCAAATAGGATTTGGTCCAACGAAAGACTGAGTGATAGATAGCAAATAGAAAAAGGAGCAAAAGCTGTGAGTGACTGAGATTCGCGGCAGCAGGGACACCGAACACGAGGTTTTCAATTTTTCATCTTCAATTAAGATAGAGAAATACTTGGGATAAAATTTTAATTTATTAAATTTCAGTAAATTTAAACTATTTATAAAAAATATATTTCACGTATAAAATGAGTTATTTGGAGAGCAGTAACAGAAAAAAAGGAGGGTTGACTTAATCTAGTGGGCAAGGAGGCCACGCAACCCCTAAGTACACGGTTCTTGTACTTTCAACCAAAAACGTCAGCACATGTGCTACCCCTCTCTCACCTCCTTCCCTCTCATCCGTACGTCCTCTCATTCTCTCTCTCTCTCTCTCTCTCTTTAGGATATAAAACTACGCTCTTCGACCTTCCTCACTCATCACCCTCCTATTCTCCCTGCTTCACAATCATAATCATCGCTCCCTCTCTCTTTAATAATTTTTCTGCTTCTGATAGATAATCTTTGTCAAGAACAGAAGAAAAGAAAAGGAAGAATTATAGTTTGTAAGGATGATGCACGAACAGCAACGGATTCAGCAGCATCAGGTGCAGTCATTGAGGAAGAAGAAGACTGAGAGAAACAAAGGCATCGAGAAAGAAAGGCTTGAAATGGTGGACTTGAGTGGCATGTCCTTGGAGTCTCTCCCCAGCCCTTCTCTTAACTTAGCTGCCATTTGCAAGTTGGACCTCTCTAATAACAATCTTCAGGTACTAGTTCTTTCGGTTCTTGGGATTATAGATGGGTTTCTTTTTCTTCCATTTTTGGCACCATAAACATATATACTTGACATTTCTTATGGTTTTTCACTTTCTCAAGGATGGATATTTACTTAATCCATTTGCTCTCAGCCTCTCCCAGATATATCTATATCTACATACATTAATAAATAGGTATATTCTCCAATAAGTTTCATCTGGGTGTTCATCAGTGCTGCGGTCCCTCCCTCACCTCTTATCAGTCTACAAATTGAGATTTAAACTATGGGAGCTTTCAAAAACATGAATTCTAGAGAACATGGCTTTGATAAGGTCAACAAAATCATAATAAAAAGAACAAACAGTCAATAAAGATTTAGTGAATTAGCAAGATCGAATTTTCGTCCACTAAAATATCTTGGGTTCTTGTCTCCACCAAAGTGAAAATGGTTCAAAAGGGAGGAAAAAGATTACCTTCTCTGTATAGCCTACGCAAGAAAATAATTAGAGCAAGTTTTATATATATCAGAAATTCGGAATACTTTGGCAGCACTAGCAAGTTGCGGTTAAACTTATTTTATATTTGTTGGTTTCCACTCATCATCAGTACTACCCTCCAAACCTCTATCAATACAAAGAAAGATAAATAGAGTAAAATTAAAATCGAATACCAACTCCATATTGCATGAAATCTTAAGAAGCTAGCTAGCATCTCTAAATGGTTTGTTTCCTTTCTCTCCATTAATTTGACAGAACATTCCGGAGTCCTTAACAGCGAGATTGCTGAATGTGGTAGCGTTGGACGTGCACTCCAATCAACTTAGGTCCCTTCCCAATTCCATTGGCTGCCTCTCTAAGCTCAAAATTTTGAATGTCTCTGGCAACCTCATTGAACACCTCCCCAAAACTATTGAGAATTGCAGGTAACTCGGTTTTCTTCTTCCCTTCTTTCTTATTAAAACTACTGGGGATTGCAGGTAACTCGATTTTCTTCATCCTATCTTTCTTTATTTACTCATAAATATTTAGTTCCATGCACGTACGTTTCTTGCATCCTTCGAAGTGTTTAGCATATTAAGTTTTCCAGGCTTAAAATTGTTTGAACCAATATTTATTTGCTACAAGACTTTTCAAATTGGATTTTGATATGGAAAGCTCGAGCTTTCAAGCGCCTACGCTCTCCACGGATCTTTCTTGAGATTTGGATTTTTTTTAAATAATAATTATATGAAAAACACATCTCTAAAGAGATCGCGATGGAAGACTAGAGCTCTTTGTAATAGTGCCCTTTCAAATTAGCCTTGAACCCCTCTTTGATCAATACTTGTTTTAACATTGTTCATAATATAGCAGACCTTGGCTGTCTTTAGATCATCCACTAGCTTTTTAATTCATTTATCTGAACGTATCTGGAAGGATGTTGGATTTATATTAATTTATGAAGACAAACTTTTTGCCAGGAAATGTTGCTGGTCAAGAATTATAGCTGAATTTTTGTTTTTAATAACCGTCTTCCTCTAAAAATAAAAAATTGATACCCCTATCTGTTCATCATTGCTTACGTTGCAATCCAACAAAACTAAGTGCAAGAAACAGTACTAAACACTTGAATAAGTTGTAGCATTCCATTGATTGTACCTACTTTAGACGTGGCTCTTAGTGTTTTTTTTTTTTTTATCTTTCTGCTTACACTAAGGCATCAAAGGCATACCAAATCTTGTCAATTCCTACATCATGACTAGATTCGAAGGCTTAATGTAAGTAATAAATTATTAAGATATACTTTATGGAAGAGAATTATCTCAAAGATATACCTAGCTCCACCTTATTTTTAATCTAAAATATGTTGTTTTCAATACGTAATCATTGATTTACATCTTTTTATTGAAAATAAAGAAAGAAGAGTTTTCCATAGTTGTATCATGAGCTGCTTTCACAAATTGAGTGTGCGGACGGGAGACCATTTTCTGGGGAAAATACCCCATTTTCTTAAGAGCTGCGTCATTATAATTATATTTGACTTGTATGCAAAACGAAAGGTGGGGTCGTGGGGGACACTTGGCTTGGCTGAAAATAGTAAGTCCAGAAGTCATAGATACTTTCCTGGAAAATTGTACCAGCATTAGCAATTCACGGATTGTAATAAACGAGAAGTTTGACTAGGACAGGGATTTGAATCGTCAGCCCCAAGGGCCTCATGTAACGTGATAGGAGGAGACACTGTCATTAATTATAAAAAGACAAAAACATTTTGTATTTTTTTTTCCTTTAAGATAATAATATTGAAAAGATTTAAAACAGAGACAATAAATTAAACATGAAAGCAGCAATACTATTAATTATATGTATTTTTTTATGGTAATTCATTATATATTTCAAAATTTTACGTTAGAGAACTGTTGTTATAATTTTACTTTTATTTATTTGTAAATAAAATGTGATAAAAATAATTTTTTTAAAATATTATTTTTATCAAATATTTTTTATAAAAAATTTTTTTTAGACCAAATCATTTTTTTCATTTTTTTTTCTTTGGATATTATACGTTGGTATATTAATTACGTAGGATTCTACGTTCTAACTTATTGTGAAATTTGACCCACCGTATACCAGAGCCTTAGAAGAACTGAATGCCAACTTCAACAAGCTGAATATGCTTCCAGAAAATATAGGATTCGAACTCATAAACCTCAAGAAGCTCGCAGTGAACTCCAACAAGCTGGTTTTCCTTCCTCGCTCGACCTCTCATCTGACGGCTCTGCGGGTTCTGGACGCACGGCTGAATTGCCTCAGAGTTCTCCCTGAGGATCTTGAGAACCTTATCAACCTGGAGAGCCTGAACGTGAGCCAGAACTTCCAGTACCTGGCGGCGCTGCCCTACTCCGTAGGCCTTCTCTTGTCCCTTGTTGAGCTGGACGTGAGCTACAACAAGATCAAGTCGCTGCCTGAGTCCATTGGATGCCTGAAGAAGCTGCAGAAGTTGAGTGTAGAAGGGAACCCTCTGATTTCGCCTCCAGTGGAAGTGGTAGAGCAAGGGTTGCATGCGGTGAAGGAGTACCTGTGCCACAAGATGAACTCAGGGCAGAGCCCAACCAAGAAGAAGTCATGGGTGGGGAAGCTGGTGAAGTATGGGACCTTCAATGGAAACATGATGAGAAGTAGTAGTAGGCACCGTGAAGATCGCGAGGGTTTCATCATGCCTGAGTATCGTTCAATCGATAGTCTTGCTTCCCCAAGGTACATGGGCATGTTCTCTCCGCGCCGCCTCTTCTCACCCCGTAATTATTTCAGTAACTGAGGGGCAATACCGTGTTTCCAAAAAAAAAAAAAAATCACTGCCTGTTGTTGAATACTTGTGCTCGCAGTGTTATTTCGGTAATCTAATAACAAATACGTATGATAGATTGTGTGTATATGTCAAGTAGAATACGTCAGAGGAACTGTGGTGGGTTTGTGGAAATAGGCCAGTGATCCTTTTGTTTGTTCGTTTGTTTTCTTTTGTGAAAAAATGTGCCAATTAGAGTTACTTATCCTTATCCATAGACCCTTATTTTCTGCTACAATTATCTCAATAATTATTCACAAATAATTAAAGAATAATTTAATAAGCCTACTTGAAAAATTTATTGTTTTGATAATGTTATAGACTTTACCAATTATCCAATCATCTGGAGAGTAGATAAATTCACAACTTATTAGAGCCTCTTAACTTTTCAGAAAAAGTACATAGATGGATATAGAGATAAGAGAGGTCAAATAAAAAGAGTCGTCTAGATGGTTTGACTAAAAACTTTTTATAATGCACAATGTTTTAATATACAGACAAATTAGTCACTAACTATCTTAAAATTAATTATCTTTCTGACTTAGTCAGTTTTATGATAGTAATAAAATTGATAGCTAAGAGGTTGTAGATTAAACCTTTGTCCAAATGTGTTTTTTTGTACGGTTCACCTATCACAATCTACATATGATTATAACAGCCCAATTTGTTATGGGTTTAATAATTAATTAAATGTCAATCCATTATTTATAAAATATTCCAACAATCTCCCACTTAGATTGCATTAATTAATTATTTGGTAAACATCATTAAGCCACGAACACAATTCAACAAATGAAACTTTACAAAATTATTAGATCTTATGGGAGAAACAAGTGATATCAAATACAAATATAATGTTTCATAATTTGAATAGAACACAATATGTTATTTTATTTAAAACTCAGTTTAGTAAGCGAACAATACAGTCACTGATTCTTATAGGAAAACAAGTAATATATTTATATAGCGTATCATAACAAAATCATTGAATCCTATGGGGATATAAATGATATAAAACACATCAAATTAAAATGAAAAAGAAACTTGTAGAAAATATAAAATAAACAATGACATAATATTAAACATTTTTCAGACTTCTACTAAACGAATGTATCAAAGGAATTCACAATATCTATACAAGTTACACGACTTTGAAAAACTTCTACAGGTAGGCTCTTGGTCAACGGATCTATAAGCATTTACGTACTAAGAATGTGAATTATACAAATATGAGATTCTGCAATTTTCTCTTTTACAAACATGAGTTTGATACCAAAATATTTTTTATAGCTCGAATTCTTGTCATTATTAGCACAATACACTATAGACTTGTTATCACAATAGATGGTTAGAGGACGCGATATTGAATTAATTAAGTACATGCCAGATATCAACTTCCTCAACCATACAGCTTGATGTGTTATCTCAAAACAAGTGATACATTCTACTTCCATAGATGAGACAATTGTAAGTGTCTGTTTTACACTTTTTCATAAAAACAGTTTCTCTAAACATCATGAATATGTACCCAGTTGTGGACTTACAATCATTTAGACAAGAACCGTAATTAGAATCTGAATAGTTAACAACCTTAAGAGGATATGATCTTCTATAAGTCAACACATAACTCTTTGAACTATGAAGATACCTTATAACTTTTTTAGTAGCTTTTCAATGATCCATGCCATGATTACTTAATAATCGACCAAGCACACCAATGACGAATGCTATATCTAGACAAGTACATACTTGAATATACATAAGGCTGCCTACAACGAAAGCGTATGGTATTTTTATCATTTCAGCCTTTTTCTTTTCATCCTTAGGACATTACAACTTTGACAATATTTCACCTTTCTAAACAAGAGTAGGAGAGGGATCGCAAGACTCCATTCTGAATTTCTTAACTACCAGCTTAATGTAGGCTGCTTGTGATAAATCAAAAATACCATGAGATCTATCACTATAAATTTGTATCCCAAGGACAAAAGAGGCTTTATCCAAATCCTTCGTATCAAAATGGAATTATAATAATTGCTTCATTTCATTGAGAAAACTCATCGAATTGTTGGCTAACAAGATATCATCAACATAAAGGACCAATATTACAAAATTGATTATATCAAATTTTTGATAAATGCATTGATTTGAGACATTCTCAATAAAACTGAGTGAAGTGATGACTTCATCAAATTTCAAATACCACTATTAGTAGACTTGTTTTAACCCATAGATAGACCTATTCAATTTTCACACTAAGCGCTCTTTACTAGGTTTAACAAAACCATTAGGCTGAGTTATATAAACTTCTTCATACAATGAAACCGAGTGAAGTGATGACTTCATCAGATTTCAAATACCACTACCTAGAGGCTCGTTTTAACCCATAGATAGACTTATTCAATTTGTACACTGAGCGCTCTTTATAAAGCTTAACAAAACTATTAGGATGAATCATATGAACTTCTTTATACAAGTTTACATTCAAGAAGTTAGTCTTAGCATCCATCTGGTGAAGTGCAAGATCAAATTGTGCAATCAGAGCCATAATCACTCTAAAAGAATCTTTAGTAGAAATTGGAGAGAAAGTCTCTGTGTAATCAATATATACTTTCTGATTGTAGGCTTTAGCTACAAGTCTGCCTTTATGTTTGTCAACTTCACTAGTAGGTCCTTTTTAGTTTTAAAAACACATTTGCAACCTATTGGCTTAAACCCATTTGGTAACTCTACAAGTTCCCACACATGATTGCGATACATAGAGGCAATTTCTTCATCCACTGTCTCTAGCCATTTAGAAGAATGAATACCCGATATAGCTTCTAGGTAAGATATATGGTCTAAATTATCAACAACGTCTGAATCAAATTCTTGTAGATACACTATGTAATCACTAGAATAGCAGATCTATGAACCCTTTGAAATTGCTTTGGTTCAACAACCAGCTCCTCATCATTCTCTAAAGGGGGTTCCTCTTCACCTTCATCTTGATTCACAACATTATTTCTTTATGTTAAAGAGGGTGTCACAGGTAAAATATTGCTTTCATCTTGTAAAGTGATAGACTTAGGCACATAATTCTCACTGCCCAAGGAATTTTCAAAGAAATATGTTCAATCTAACTCAATGACCTTGGTAGTGAGATTTAGACAATAAAATCTGTACCCACGAGAACCGATAAAATATCCAATAAAGAAACTGGTAATGGTTTTAGAATCAAGCTTAATCTGTTATGGATTGTAGGATTTTACCTGTGCTTTACAACTCCATACTCATATATAATGTGGAAGTCTTTCCAAAATACAATTCATATAGGTTCTTTAGGATTGACTTGCTAGAAACTTGATTCAAAATTTAGATAGCAGTTTTCAATGCATCACTCCACAAGAACTCTGACAACGAGGAGTGACTGATTGTAACATATGATTTTATTATTATTATTATTATTATAGAAACTTTGTAAGATCTGATTTACTTTTTTTTTTTAATTTTTTTCACATTACGCATGTTAAATACGCCATATGTATAAACACAATATATATGTGTGTGTGTGTGTGTGTGTGTGTGTGTGTGTGTATTACAAACCTCACACATGTAATAATTATACAATACAACATTTCAGTACATAAATAAAAATCCCTTTACAACACTCTATCCTTGAAACACAAAGGGTGAGGAGGTGGTGCTGATATTGAGATTTCCATAAGTAACGCCATTTCCTGTTGTATCTCATTTCTTTTTATTTGAATATAACACCATAATAATGGTGAGATCAAAGGTTCCCAACAGACTTAACATAAATAAAATATAATAAAAAATAGGAGTTATGTCCAGCTGTATAAACTATAGAAAATATTAAAATTTGGAGATAAAATCATCACTTCGGTTGATGCATAATTAACATATTATATATCAACTAAAAATCCACTCTTTTTTTAAATGCTCAGACATATCACAGCTCTCAATTCAATCATTTGCTATACACATAGTGACTGATCAACTATAGTCACAATAAGTGATCAGAAAATGTGAGTTCATCACCCATCTGCCTCCTCACATTATCTTTGTCACTCAGTTGGATTGGCCCTCCCTTAGTTCACTCAAGCTAATAGGACGTCCCCTATTCGGTACCATTTCAAGCCATACAACTCATCGATATTCATCTATACATATAAATGTGTGTGTGTGTGTGTGTGTGTGTGTGTGTGTGTGTGTGTGTGTGTGTGTGTGTATATATATATATATATATATATATATATATATATATAAATACATATTCATCAAATGCAATATATAATTATCAAGCAATTCGCTATAAACTTTACGCTTGCCATTCAATCACATTCATAATATGCAATGCATCATTTTCATACCCAATAATTAATAATCATTCATCACATACCAATATCCAATATAATTCATTTTGAATCAAATAAAGAAACGGGTAATTTGTGATACTAAAATTATCATTATAAAAGTATTTTTCTTGAATATATGTTTCCTAAAAATATTTCAACAAACAAAACTATTTTTAGGTAGAAAAAAATGAAAAATATGATAATCCAACACCCAACATAGCCTGATCATGTTCCAAAACACGGCCATATTTGAAAAATACTTCAAACATGCTCAAAAATAGCTCCGAATACGGCTTACCCATGCTGAAGCAACCCAAAACACAGTATGGCCATGTTTTGTGACCTTTTTTCACTTATTCAACGATATCACCCACATACGAACTCTAATTAAGATGATTTTAAAACCTATAAAAAGTTACGACAATTATCTACAATTTTTATGTTTATCATTTCTTCAGATTCCTTACAGATTATTCTCAAAAAATTAAAAATAGAAACACTTATTTTTACTATCTTGGATTCTGACCTCTGCTAAATTAATTAGCCATATCTCCCTCATATGGACTCCAAATTAAGTGATTTCAAAGCCTCTAGATCCATGAGACATATATCTATAATTCATATGTTGAATATTTCTTTAAAATACTTGTCGAATTTTCCTATAATTCTAAAAATAGAAGCTTCCCAAATTACTCCGAAATTCAACTTAGTCTAACTTCTCCTTTGTTTTTCTTTTATGTAATCCCATGCACCCATATGCATGTCCAAACAACCAAAACAGAATTTTATATAAATATCCAGACCACATGTTATCTAAAATCACATCTAAACAAATCTAAAGGTATATATATAATTTTGTACAAAATTCATGAGTAGATGTTAAGCCTACCTCAAACAAATCCTTAAACTTGCGTGCTTGATTCCTACCACACAAAAATTCTACATCCATATCGTGAATTAGGATATTCCTTAAGAAAAGATGATGAAATGAGAAAGATGACCAAGAAACTTACCTTGATTTCCCTTTCCTCTTCCTTTTCCTTCTTCTTCTTCCTCTTTCTTTTCCTCCTCTTTCTTTTCTTCTTTTTTTTTCTTTCTCTTTCTTACCGACACTCCCCCTTCCTCATAATTATTAAAAAAATTTCCTTACCTACCACCCCATATTTACAACTTTGTCATCTTCCATTATTTTAAAAAATGTCATCCTAGAGTATTTACAAAACTTCCATTTCAAAGAATTTACATAAATGCTATCTCAAGGAATTTACATAAATGTCATCTCAAAGAATTTACAATAATTTCATTTTAATGAAATTACATAAATGTCACTTTAACCATCCTAAGATCTTGTTTAACTTGAGTAAAACTGTAAAATAATTTAATCCTTCCTTAAGATGTAAAATGCTTTCTCCTCTCTGAAAAAAAATTCCAATTAGAAACATAAAGAAAAATCGGGGATGTTACACTGATCATACTTCTAACCATTTTCATGAAAGTACGGTTCTGCTATCCTATTTTGTTGCGAGGTGCCACACATTGTATATTGAACTTTAATACCATATTCTTGTAGATATAAAGCAAATAGGTTAGGATTCCTACCAATCTCAGTATATCTTCCACAATACTCACTGCCCTTATTAGATTTAACGACTTTAATTAATTTTTCATATTTCAATTCAACTACTGCTTTAAAATTCTTAAATGTATTTACGAATTCTCTCTTTTCATGTAAGAGATCAATCTATCCATGCGATGAGTGAGTTTTATAATCATGAATTAAATACTTTCATCTTAATTGTTTGTCATATTTAATCACTTATTTTTCGTATTTATCTTTAGTTTTGTGCATCTTTTACGGATGGAGAAAAAAAAGAAAAGAAAATGAGCTCAATTGGAGGAATCAAAGCAAAATTATGGTTTTTTGAGAATGATGTCTATAAATCAAGCGGATAAAATAAATTTATTAAGGATGACTGAATAAGGAGCATTATCTTTTTAACTCTTGAGACGCATCCTAATGGATATATGTGTCCATTCAATCTTGATTTATGACCATATTTTTAAAAGAACTTAAACATAAAGATTCAAAGAATATCCAATGTTGAAAATCTGTTTACTGTTTGTTTTTCCACCCGACCTTACTCCAGTATTTTAACCATAAATCATAAGTTACATATCCAATATATATGAAATTTGGTAAGTGAATATCTGACACAATTTTCTACAACTTTCATATTTACGTGATTAGAAATTCAGATATTAAAAGGGTAAAATTGGGCCAGAAGAAAATCTTCTTGTTGTTGTAGTCCAGCCTAACCTTGCTGTAGTATTTGAGCTGTATCTCATAAAATACATAGTCAATATATATGAAATTTATCAAGTAAATAGCTGACACAATTTGCTACAACCTTTCTTTTCACATGGGCAAAAAATTCGGTGGCTATCAAAGAGGAATATTATGATTACTTTCAGTAGATATAGTGCAATCCAACCTGTCAACTTTAGTGCAACTTGCTTTGTCACTTACCTTACTAGTTATAGCTATAAACATAGATAACTTGTGAGATAGGGGGAGGTCGAAAATAGCTGAAGAGAGTGTAATTTTGAGAGCATAAATTTGAATTTTTAGTATTGTAATGTTCTTATTTCTTTAGACACTATATTATTCTTTCATAATATCATCATGCTTGTTCATCTTTAATTTTGTTTTCTTACTTTGAATATGGAGAACTAATCTCCTTATGTTAAGGTAAAGGGTGAAACTCTTGGTATGAGAATAATAATTTATCTAACTCTTAATCTTAATGTCTATCTTTGATATTGTATTTACCTTCTTATTTCTTTTATCATGTTATTTCTTAATGGCTAGTTTTATTAGACCGTCGATTTCTTGTTATTTTATTGGTTGATTTTACCAAACTGCCTATTTCTTGTTATATTATGGTATTATGTTTACTTTTTTACCTTTTATCTCTTGTTATCTTATTGGCTGGTTTTATCAGACCGCCTATCTCTTATTATTTTTATGGTTAGCTTCGCCACCTATTTCTTGTTATGTTTCATCTTCGTACCTCTTTTTATTCTAATCTTGTAAAGTTTGAACCTTGATACACTGTAGACAATTTTTGGTACAATAAATTTTTGAATTAATCTTGATTTATTATAGAAAATATAATAATTGGCACAATGTATACTTGAATCTATTTTACAAGCATGTATTAATGGTGTAAAAGGAGGTAAATATAATTCATGTATAAATAAAAGTGAGCTCAAAGTGACACATTTGTCGATTGGAACCTTATTCATGTGAGGATTCCAATGGAGTGATAGAAGGGTTAAATTTATCATTACTCATACCAGGAGTGGATCCCCTAACTTTATCATTCATTTTTACCTTGAATACATTTCAATCTAATTTGAGCACATCAATTCCTTGCACACTTGATTTAATATTCTCCTCACAAAACAAATATTTTGACAACTAGGTTAGAGCTATCTCTTTGAATTCAAATTAGAGTTTCCTTTCAATTGCAATCCTCGTGGGATCGACCTTGCATATTGTTAAATCTGTACTCCAACAGATTTTGTGTGCTTGCGAGTTTAATTAAAACAACAATAAATTTTTGACGCTGTTGCCAGGAATTAAGACTAAAAAGCTAATTAGATCCAGATAAATATAATTCTTCCATTAGTTACTATTTAGAATATTTATTTATTCTTTGTATAGAAAATTTTCTTTGTTGCATGATTTTGTGATTTTTTTTGTTGTATTTGCACTTTGTTACTTGTAGTTAACATTGTATATATATGTTATTAAGTTGTAATTGTAATTGTGTTAGAAATATTTGTTTATATTTTTTCTTTTAGTTTATGCGTGTTTGGAAACGTGATAAATATAAGCGTTTGGTTAGGAAAAGTTTAGGATCACCCATTGATTTTAAACTTGAAACATTAGATTTTGTTGGGACACCATAAAAAATAGAAGAACAAGTTGTACACGAGAAAACCCTTATGAAATATTTCTCACCTGTCATAGCTAGTACTCCATCTTGTATAGTGTTACTAGAAACTAATGCAACTCACTCTGAGCTTAAACCAGCCATAGTCCAACTGTTGCCATCATTTTATGGATTAGAGAGAGAAGAGCTATACATGCATATTAAAGAGTTTCTTGAAATCTTTTCGACATTTAACTTTCAAAATTTTAATGATGAGTCAATCAAGCTTAGAATGTTTATATTTTCATTAAAAGATAAAGTTAAAGCCTAGTTGAAATCGCTGCCTACAAGAAATATTACTAGTTGGAATCAATTAGTAAATAAGTTTCTAGCGAAATTTTTTCCCATGTCTAAAGCTAATGCCCTTAGGAGAGAAATCTCTGATTTTTTTTCAAAAAGAGGGGGAACAATTTTTTAAGTGTTGGGAAAGATTTAATGACTTTCTTTTGAAGTGTCCTCATCATGGTTTTGAAACTTGGAGACTCGTGAAATATTTTTATGACGGTTTGACTCTATCAAATCGTCAAATGATCCAAAGTATGCATGGTGAAAAGTTTTTACAGTTAAATGAGGCTAAAGCTTGGGGATGCTTATGGTCTCTATCTGAAAACTCTCAACATTGGAACTGCATTAATTCAAAGGATAGAAAGTCTCAAACCACAAAAAGAGGAGGAATTTATGAAGTGAGTGATGATACAGATGTGAGGGCTACTTTGGCCAATCTCATTAGAAAGCTAGAAGCTTTGAATTTAAGCCATACTTTGAACTCTTCTACCAATACTAGAAATGAAGCATGTGCTTTATGTTCTAGTACATCTTACATTACACAATCTTGTCCATCTATACCAGCTTACCAAGAAGCATTCTTTGAGCAATTTAATTCTGTCCAGTCTTATAGAAAGTCATTAGATAGTCCATTTGCACCAACATATAACCCAAATTGGAAAAACCATCCAAACTTTTCATGGAGACAAAATCAACCTGCAATGAATCAAGGTGGGCAACAATTTGCCCTTCCCAATTCATACCCTCAAGCTCCTCAACATGCTCCTCTTTTCGGGGTACCAAAACAAAGAAAACCTGCTTTGGAGGATACCTTGCAACAATTTATGCAGTCGACCTAACAAGTTTTACAATCTCACACTCAAGCTATTTAAAAGCTTAAAACACAATTGGGTCAAATAGCTAATGTTGTAGGAGAGAGAGAAAAAGAAAAATTTCTCAGTCAACCTATTCCTAATCTTAAGGGTCAATTTGAAGTAGGATCATCAACAAATCCTAAAAAAGAAGTAAAGTCTATAACAACCCTTAGATTTGGAAAGGCTATTGATAATCATGTTCATATGCTAGAAAATGTGGAACAGAGTCAACATGAATCCCAAAATAACGACTCAAGTGAAAATAAAAGTGAACAGATTTATTGTGCCCCCAAATCTCATTTTCCAAAAAGGCTTGCATCAATCAAAAAAGGTATTCAGTATAGTAACATTTTAGAGGTGTTTAAGCAAGTAAGCATTAACATCCTTTTTCTGGATGCTATCAAAAACACTTACTCAAAATTTCTGAAAGATCTTTGCACTGTGAAAAGAAAAACCAATGTTCCAAAAAAGGCATTTTTGACTGAACAAGTGAGCTCTATAATTCAACAAAAACTCCTATAAAATACAAAGATCCTGGTTTTCCTACAATTTCTTGTGTGATAGGTAACCATGTGATTAACTGAGCCTTAGTTGATCTAGGAGTAAGTGTAAATTTGTTGCCATACTCTGTATATGCAAAACTTGGGCTAAAAAAGTTAAAGCCTACATCAGTTACTCTTCAATTAGCAGATAGGTCAAAAAAAATCCTAGAGGTGTCATAGAGGATGTTCTTATAAAGGTTGATAAATTCTACTTTCCAGTAGATTTTATTGTTTTTGACATTGAATCCGTTGAGAATGTAGATACACAAATACTTGTCATTTCAGGTAGACCATTTTTGGCAACATCCAATGCAATCATCAACGGTCGTAATGGTGTCTTAAATCTATCTTTTGAAAATATGACAGTTGAACTAAATGTCTTTAATGTCTTCCGTCAACTTGTGGACACTGGTGATGTATGTGAGGTCAACATGATTGAGAGTATAGTTTATGACTCATTTTTGAGTTCTTTTGATGATGACCTTTTGGAAAAATGTTTGGCCCACTTCAACATAGACATAAATGATGACTGCTTAATCGATGAAGTAAATTCCCTGTTAGAGACCATTCCATTGATGAATACCAATAAGTGGAAAGCCGAAATAGACACTTACACCCTCTGAGTCTGTCCTATTGCCATCTATAGAGAAACCTCTCCAATTAGAATTAAAACCTCTACCTCATTCTTTAAAGTATATTTTCTTAGGACCTTCTGAGACCTTGCCTGTGATCATAGCATCTGACTTGGATAGTAAATAGGAAGTTGAACTGATAAAAGTCCTTAGTGAGCATAGTGAAGCCATAGGGTGGACAATAACAAACATTAAATGTATCAGTCCATCAATTTACATGCACCGAATACATTTGGAGGACAATGCCAAAACTTCAAGAGAGCCACAAAGAAGTTTGAATCCAAACATGAAGGAGGTTGTGAAGGATGAAGTAATTAAGCTTCTTGATGTGGGTGTCATTTACCCATTTCTGATAGTGCATGGGTTAGTCCTCTTCAGGTAGTCCCTAAGAAGTCTGGCATTACTATAGTCAAGAATGAGAATAATGAATTAATTCCCACTAGAATGCAAATCAAGTGACGTGTTAATATTGACTACCTTAAGTTGAATGCTGTTACAAGGAAAGACCATTTTTCACTTTCCTTTATAGATCAAATGCTAGAGAGGTTAGCTAGATATGCATATTACTGCATCATTGATGGATACTCTGGTTACAATCAAATTCCCATTGCACCTAAAGATCAAGAGAAAACTACCTTCACTTGTCCTTTTGGAACCTTTGCCTATCGTAGAATGCCATTTGGATTGTGCAATGCACCTGCCACATTTTAGCGTTGCATGACAAGCATATTTTCTAACACGGTAGAGCAATTTTTGGAAATGTTCATGGATGATTTTTCTGTACATGGGTCTAGTTTTGAAGAATGTCTACACCATTTAAGATTAGTCTTAATTAGGTATAAAGAAAAAAACCTTGTTTTGAACTAGAAAAAAATGTCATTTTATGGTTACAAAAAGAATTTTTTTGGGACATGTTGTGTCACATCAAGGTATTGAGGTAGACAGAGTCAAAATTGAATTAATTTCCAGTCTTCCATCTCCTCAGACAGTGAAAGAGGTACGTTCTTTTTTAGGCCATGCAAGGTTCTATCGCAGATTCATCAAAGAATTTTAGCAAAATCTCCAGACCTTTGTGTAGTTTACTTATCAAAGATGCATACTTTATCTTTGATGAAGAGTGCTATTAAGCTTTTGAGAAGCTCAAATTCTTACTCACCTCTGCACCCATCATTAGACCACCCGATTAGAATCTTCCATTTGAAATCATGTGTGATACTTTTGATTATACAATTGGAGTTGTTTTGGGTCAGCATCTTGATAAGTTTTCTTATGTGATATACTATGCTAGGAATTATTCTACAACAGAAAAAGAGTTACTAGCTGTGGTATTTTCTCTAGACAACTTTATATCTTATTTGTTAGGATATAATGTTGTAGTCTTTACAGATCATGCTGCACTTAAGTATCTTATTTCTAAGAAAGATGGTAAAGAACATTTGATAAGATAGATATTGTTGTTGCAAGAATTTGATTTAAAAATTTGAGATAAGAAAGGATTTGAAAATGTTGTAGCTGATCACTTGTTTAGGCTGGTAGTTGAATTGGGTGAAATTAACTTGCCTATCAAAGACTCTTTCCCATATGAGCAACTCATGTCTATTTCTCAAATATCTTAGTTTGCTGACATTGCTAATTATCTTGCCACAGGTCAAATGCCTACACATTGGAGTAAGCAAGATCGGGTAAATTTTTTAACTAAAGTAAAGAAATTCTTTTGGAAAGATCCATACTTGTTTAAGTATTGCCTTAATCAAATCATTCGGAGATGTGTTCCAGAGAGTGAGCAACATATTGTTTTTTCTTTTTGTCATGATCATACTTGTGGAGGTCATTTTAGTGTTAAAAAATATTGCTGCAAAGGTTTTGCAATGTGGTTTTTATTGGCCATCACTATTTAAAGATGCCTATTTGTAATGTAGTTCTTGTGAGCATTGTAAAAAAATTAGGTAGTATCTCACGCAGGAATATGATGTCTTTGACTCCCATTCTTATTGTTGAGATATTTGATGTTTGGGGAGTTGATTTCATGGGTCCTTTTCCTAATTCCTTTGAAAATCTGTACATCCTTGTTGCTGTGGATTATGTGTCAAAATGGGTAGAGGTTCTTCCATGTAAAACAAATGATCATAAGATTGTGGTGAAATTCTTGAAAGAAAACATTTTTTCAAGGTTTGGCACACCACAGGCTATCATTAGTGATGGGGGAAAATACTTTTATAATAGGCATTTTGAACATTTAATGAAGAAATATGGCATCACGCACAAAGTTTCAACCCCATACCATCCACAGGTTAGTGGTCAAGTTAAGATTTCAAATATGGAAGTTAAAAATATTTTGGAAAAAACGATTAACCCAAATAAGAAATATTGGTCTTTGAAACTTTCTAATGCTTTATGGGCTCATCATATTGTTTTTAACGCTCCTATTGGAATGTCTCCTTACTGACTTGTATATGGCAAAGCTTGTCATTTACCTATTGAAATAGAGCATAAACCTTATTGGACCATCAAACAATTTAACTTTACTCTTGATAAAGCAGGTTCTCACAGGAAGTTTCAACTCAATGAACTAGAAGAAATAAGGAATGATGTATACGAAAGTGCAAAATTGTATAAGGATTGAATGAAAGTTTTTCATGATAAAAATATTTTAAAAAAATCATTTAATGCAGGTTAAAAAGTCTTTTTATATAACTCTCATTTGCACTTATTCCTAGGAAAGCTACATTCTTGGTGGTCAGGTCCATTCATTGTTCATACTGTTTATCCACATGGTGTAGTGGAGATCGAAAATCCCAAGAATGGTGATGTGTTTAAAATTAATAGTCAAAGATTGAAAGCATTTTTGGAATTACATAACCCGGAGATAGAGGAGACACCTTTGCATGATCCTGTCTACCAGGATTATTTTCTTCTATTGTTAAAAGTTACCGCGCACGCTATCTGTATTGCCCCCAATTTACGTTACGTAAAATAAACATTTTTTTTCTACAATTATTATTATTTCCACAATCATATATTTTTCATAAAGATACATAATTCAATTCTTTATTATGGAAACAGATACATATAGGATCTCTCGTGTATACACAATATAATTCAAAGACTGTGAGTTTTGGAAGCAACATAGACTCACCCTGAGAATATATCACTTATCTGCCGAATCAGACTCTGATATTCTTATTTGAAAAATGCAGAAATATCGTGTAGTGAGTTTGACAATTCAGTGAGCAAATAATTCCTCCTATGACCTCTTAGGTCAGCATATGGATGTACTTATGTTTTAAAATATGTCACATAGAAAATACAGTTCAGAAGTATATTCATATGAAACCCGTATTTCAAATATTCTCAAATCAAAGGATATTCAGATATCCAAAACCATATGTTGCACAGTATGATCATTAAACAAATATTGTTATGCTCAGCTGTATAAGCTATAGTAAAATATTAAGATTTGGTGATAAAATCATCACTTTTAATGCACCTGCCTCACTCGGCAATCTAGTCAATGCAATGAAAATATAACTCATTTGCTATACGTATAATGACCTCGACCCTAGTCACAATAAGTGATCAGGGAATGTGAGTACATCACCCTCCTGCCCCCTCATATTACCACTGTCACCTGGTTGGAGCGGCCCTCCCTCAGCTCACTCAGGCTAATAGGGCATCCCCTATTCGATACTGTCACAAGCCATACAACCAGCCGATATTCATCAATACATATAAATACATGTAAAATTATCAAGCAACTCGCCATGAGCTTTATGCTTGTCATATTTATCAAGCAACTCACCATGAGCTTTACGCTTGTCATTCAATCTCATTTATATTATGACATGCATCATTTTCACAAGTATATAGCTTTCAAATCAATGCATCGTGTACATAATATTCACTTTATCAAATAATGATAAATACATTTAGAATCACATATTCAATGAGTTCCAAAATCCATTTCAAAAACCATACTCTTCTTAAACTATGTGTTAGTTCGTAAGTAAAATAAATATTTTAACACATTTCAAATATTTATGATAGTATAAATAATTGTAAACATAAACAATTATATATTTATAGTTCAAGAAAAACACGAGGTAAATCATAGAAAGAAGTATCTACTCACAAGGTAGGGTTCCTGGTTGGACAGCCCTAAAATGTACTTTTCCAAGCTGAATTTGACCAATTAGACCTCAAAAATATGTCTAGAGGGTCCAAAGACTTAGAAAATGACTCCAGGAGCTTGGTCACTATTTATCGTCGAAAACACTATTCATTCGCGAGGAAAATACTACTCATCCGTCGGAAATCACTATTCACGACGAACAAAAAGTTGTCAGATAACTGAAAAATTTTATATCTTAAGGTTTATCTAACTCCTGAATCCATCTACGGTGTCAGAATTTCAATTAGAGGTCTATAAGTAAGAGATTTAGAATTTACATTTTTATGAGATTTTCTACTTCAGATCTACGGTGATTCAACGGCTGATTTGAAAAATTGATTGGTCAAAATTGTAGTATTCTTCGTCCTGAATTCAGTAACACCCTTAGTTTTGAGATCGGAAGCCAATAGGTACTCCAGATTTAGAGAAAAAGTTGAAAGTTACTATTAACTCACTATTCATCCGTTTCAAAATTTTTTCAGATCCGTGCGTTGTCTCCCGAACTTCCCCCTTCCCTTTTTATTTTATTTTTTTAATAATAATTATTATTATTTAGTAATTAATAATAGGATCCTTTTATATAAATTCATATAAATTCTGTTTTTCATCTTAAAATTTCTCAAAAATTTCTAAAAATTTACATTCTCATAAACCTTTGATTAAACTCTTAAATCATGATTTTTCTTGATAAAAATCGTAATAAAATAAATATCAAAATAAATATCTTTATACATATTAAAAGAAAGAATATTTCTAAAAATACAACAAAAATTCATTAAAGGCCAATATAATTATTTTAAGCAAAACAATAATTATTTTAATTTAAAATATACTTGCTTTTAGTAGAACATAATCATTTTTAAACAAATAAAAATATATTTGTTTATAACAAAACATTATTATTGAAAAAAAAAATTACGGGATGTTACACTATCTAGGTAAGATTTTTCTTTATTTAACTTGCATTAATGTGTTCCCTCAGTGTTATCTTCTTTTATATTTCTATTTTTTTCTTGCCTTTGTTGCTTTTGTTCTTTCATAAAAAAAAAGAAAAAAAATTGAGTCGAGAATGGAGGACATTCTCACAAAATTAAAAAATCATTTTTCTTCTCTTCCACCCAATGTGTTGACAAACATTTACAGAGCAAGGGTTGCAAGATTAAGGTTGCTGATGAACATGAGGATTTTGTTGATATTCATTGGCTAATTGAAGCTAAGATACGATTATCAGGTGAGTCTGCAAATGGTTTCATCTCTTACATGTTTGGTTTAGGAAAAAACAGTTTTGCTAAAAAGCGCAGAGCTAAACGAATGGGTGTGTGTTACAAATGTAGACGTGAAACTTTCAACAAACGTTGCCGTTCTTTGGGTTGGGTGTCCGTAAATCGAGACGACAAAATTAAATTCATTAAGGATGGCTTGAGTAAGGAGTCATTGGATGATGACTTTCATCCAATGTCTCTTGAGACACATCCTAGTGGATTTGTGCATATCGGTATTGTCGGTTTATGGCTCCATTTTAAAAAAGAACATAAACGGTACAATCTTGAAAATTTGACGTTAAAAGACCTTGTTTGCCAATTTATAAGAAAATTGGATGTAAAACATATCCTCGACCCATAGAGGGCATTTAAGTCGTTACTGAACGTAAAATCAGAGGAAGATATGAGCCACAATCACAACTACTGTACATATGCATGCGTTTTTTTGTAAGTATGTCCTTGTCTGAGTTCTATAAATGCACACTTTCTTATCTTCATTTTCATACCCAAAAGTAGTGTAAGTGCAGTCATGGAGGGAATCGCAGTTCGCCAGTTTCGAAGTATATGTGTTTTTTGTGGTTTTAGTTCTAGAAAAAATGAAGAGTATGTGAAAGTAGCACAACTTTTGGGCATGGTACTAGCATGTAGAAAAATTTATGTAGTCTATAGTGGAGGTAGTAGTGGGTTAATGGGGTGTGTGTCTGCAACTGCATATGTAGGAGGAAGCCATGTTCTGGGTATTATTCCTATTGCTCTAACTGTATCAAACCTCATAAGAAAAACAGTTGGGGAAAAATTTATAGTATCGTCCATGCATGAACGCATTGATAGAATGATGTGTAATGCTGACGCCTTCATTTCCTTATCTAGTGGTTTTGATACTCTAGAGGAAATTTTTTAAATCATCTTTTGGGCACAACTAAATATCCACTATAAACCAATATGTTTGTTGAATGTTAATAATTTCTTTGACGGTTTATTGTCTTTTCTTAATCAAGTTGTGGAACAAAGGTTTATCTTACACTCAACACGATAAATTCTCATCTCGGCCTCAAATGCTGATGAGTTGATTGACGCATTACAAGCATTTTTCTATGTACTTGATCCAACTATGGCTCAAATAGATTGAACATCAGACAACTGCTTAAAGCGCAAATTGGACTTGACTCTCCGTCTGTAACTTGTTTTATTTGATTGCATAAATTTTTATTTTTCTGTTAGTTTGGTGCAGGTTCATCTTTTTCTCAATCTCCTTTTAGGTAATATCTTTTTCAATCTTTGTTGTCTGTTTTGTGTTGTTCATTTTTAAAAAAAAAATTGAGTGATGTTTTGGAATTAGACAAAACTAACACCAATGATGAAAATGATTTAAAGTGCTTGTAACATTTTAAAAATAGATGAGTTTTGAGTGCTATGTATGAACTTAAACTCTATTGTAATGTATGTTTTACCTGAAAATCTCAAATATCTTGAGAACTTAATCTTTTACATTTGACTTATTGTTTATTCAGAAAAGATTTATGTGATTCAAATATAACAAGTGATTTCACAATACTTTAGAACTTATTTGATTGTCACTTGAGGCAAAATCCTAGACTACTCTCTATTTAAGAAATGAATTAGGCATTGTTGGAATCGTTTGAGCCTTTCAGACCAACTTATACATTATGCCATATCTAGTAACCCATTTTGAGCCTATACTTATCATTTCTTGTACACTTATATTATTATCTAGCCCTTAAACAAAAATGTTTCTAACTCTTACCTTTCAGAAATGATCATTTGAAAAGCTATGGTTCATGGATGGATGGATGGAGTTAAAACAAATTATATAGAACTCCCTAAATAAATAAGTTTGGGGGTTTATGTTCAAAAAAAGAAAAAAAAGAAAAAAATGTAGTATGAGTAAATAATGTAAGGATGAGAATAAGGTTGGAGATAGAATCTACATGATAATATCAAAAGAATTTGAAAGGATCCAAATGATCATGTATGTTGAATTGAACGTTCATTAATATCTTTTTATCTACCTTTAACCTATGCCACACATTACAAGTCCAATGAAAGTCCTGATGATCTTAAATGTTATGATTAGTCTACATTAGTGGAGAGTGACATGAAAAATAAACTTACAGAGTCTTAAATATATCTATCTGGAGATTTATTTTAATTATTTAATTACATAAATCTATTTGAATGCAAAAATTCCAATGTCAAAAGATTACTACACACACACTTGAGATTCAAGAGTAAACTATATGTTGCATTTGAATTGAAGTTTTACATAACCTTAGGATCCTGATATTTTCTTTGGTTGCACATTTTAAATCCCTGAGGAATGTTTAGTAAGTCAAATACAATTCATCACTCATCTTTCAAAATTTGAAGTTTGTGTGTTCTGCTTGAGGACAAGCAAAAGATTAAGTTTGAGGGTATTTGAAGAGTGAGTTTTATAACCATGAATTAAATACTTTCATTTTAATTGTTTGTCATATTTAAGCACTTATTTTTCATATTTATCTTTAATTTTGGCAATCTTTTACAGATAGAGAAAAAAATAAAAAATAGACTCAATTGGAGGAATTAAAGCAACATTGTGGTTATTTGAGAATGATGTTTATAAATCAAGCAGATAAAATAAATTCATTAAGGATGGCTAAGTAAAGAGTATTATATTTTTGACTTTTGAGACACATCCTAATGGATATATATATATATATATATATATGTGTGTGTGTGTGTGTGTGTGTGTGTGTGTGTGTGTCAATCTTGATTTATAACCATAATTTTAAAAGAACTTAAATATAAAGATTTAAGGAACATTCAATGTTGAAAATCTGTTTGCTGTTTATTTTTCTACCCGACTTTATTCTAGTATTTTAATCATAAATCATAAGTTACATATCCAATATATATGAAATTTGGTAAGTGAATATCTGGTACAATTTTTTTACAATTTTCATGTTTACGTGATTAGCAAATTCGGATATTAAAAGGACGAAAATTAGGATAGAAGAAAATATGCTTGTTGTTGCAATCCAACCCAACTTTGCTGCAGTATTTAGGCTATATCTCATAAAATATGTAGTCAATATATACGAAATTTGACAGATAGATAGTTGACACAATTTTATACAACTTTTCTTTTCACATGGGCAGCAAATTAGGTGGCTATCAAAGAGGAATATCATAATTACTTTCGGTGGACATAGTGCAATCCAACCTATTAACTTTAGTGCAACTTGCTTTGTCACTAACCTCACTAGTTGTATCTATAAATAGAGAGAACTTGTGAGATAGGGGGAGGTCGAAAATAGCTGAAGAGAGTGTAATTTTGAGAGCATAAATTTGAGTTTTTAGTATTGTAATGTTCTTATTTCTTTAGACACTTTGTTATCCTTTCATAACATCATCATACTTGTTTATCTTCAATTTTACTTTTTTACTTTGAATATGGAGAACTAATCTCTTTATGCTAAGGTAAAGGGTGAAACTCTTGGTATGAGAATAATAATTTATCTAACTCTTAATCTTAATGTTTATCTTTGATATTGTATTTACTTTCTTATTTCTTTCATCATGTTATTTCTTAATGGCTGATTTTATCAAACAGTCGATTTCTTGTTATTTTATTGACTGGTTTTACGAAACCACCTATTTCTTGTTATATTATGGTATTGTGTTTACTTTCTTACCTCTTATCTCTTGTTATCTTATTGGTTGGTTTTATCAAACCCCCTATCTCTTATTATTTTTATGGTTGGCTTTGCCACCTATCTCTTGTTATGTTTCTTCTTCGTACCTCTTTTCATTTTAATTTTGTAAAGTGTGAACCTTGATTCATTGTAGACAATTTTTGGTACAATAAATTCTTGAATCAATTTTGATTTATTGTAGACAATATAATAATAGGTACAATGTATACTTGAATCTATTTTACAAGCATGTATTAATGGTGTGAAAGGAGGTAAATATAATTTATGTATAAATAAAAGTGAGCTCAAAGTAACACATTTTTCAATTGAAACCTTATTTATGTAAGGATTCCAATTGAGTGATAGAAGAGTTAAATTTATCATTACTCATATTAGGAGTGGATTTCCTAATCTTAACATTCCTTTTTACCTTAAATACATTTCAATCTAATTTGAGAACATCAATTCTCTGCACACTTGATTTAATATTCTCCTCACAAAACAAATATTCTGACAACTAGGTTAGAGTTATCTATTTGGATTCAAATTAGAGTTTCCTTTCAATTGACAATTTTTGTGGGATCGACCTTGCATACCGTTAAATCTGTACTTCAACAGATTCGTACGCTTACGAGTTTAATTAAAACAACAACACCATGCCTAAAGTAATCATCTATGAAAGTGATGAAATACTTGAAACCATTCATAGCCATAGGTGTAATAGATCTACATATGTCAGTATGGATAAAGTCTTAAATATTTTCAGACCTATTTGGCCCTTTATTTCTAGCCAGATTTCAATTCAATTGCCGCTTTAAAATTCTTAAATGCATTTATGGATTCTCTCTTTTGATGTAAGAGATCAATCTATCCATGCCTAAAGTAATCATCTATGAAAATGATGAAATATTTGAAACCATTCATAGCCATAGGTGTAATAGATCCACATATGTTAGTATGGATAAGGTCTAAAATATTTTCAGATCTCTTTGGCACTTTATTTCTAGCTCTAGTTGAAAAAAATTTCTTTATGCAATCAATACAAGTCTAAAGTGAAAAATCAATGTCTTGTAGAACACCTTATTTAGTCATTCTTTCCAATCTCTCTAGAGAAGTGGCCCATATGGTGATGCCACAACATAGAGGATTTTTCACCAGGTTTTTGCCATTTGTGTTCAATTACTACATTAATTTAAAGACTAAGAAGTTTAAGTGACCAATCATTCAAATGATATAAACCACATATTAAGGATGCATAGTCAATAATAATAGAATAAAAAAAGATATCAATCTTTCTATTTTCTTGAAAAAATGAATAACCATTAATATCTAATACAGAAGTCAAAATTAAATTCTTTCTCACGGAATGTACATAAATAACATAATTCAAAATTAGAACATGTCTAGAATTCAAATTTAAAAAATCAAATCCTATATATTCTATTGATACCCTACTCCCTTGAATGATAAAGACTGTTCTTTGTGCCTCACTTAAGATCTTCTTGTTTTTTAGTCCCTGCAAAGAATTTACAACATATACAGTGGCACCAAATTTCAACTACCAAGAGTCAGAAAATGCTTCAATACTATTAGACTCAACAAACTAGAGCTAGATGGGCAATTTGAAGAAATGTACCTTTATTTTCTTACTTGTTTTTCAGTTTAAAGCAATTAGTTCTCTTATGGCCGAATTTCTTACAATAATTGTTAGTGTCGTTAAAGAACTTTTGTTTCGGTTTCTCATTCTTCTCACTATTTTTGTTAAATCTTGGTTTACCAGTCTTTTGTGCTTCATGTTTCATCTTTTTCTTCTTATTCCATCCTCTAGATTGGCTACTAGAGCCATGAGATACACAATTCACAGAGTGAGAATGATTCTTCTTTATAACTTCTTCTTAAATAACAATCGAGATTATTTTATCAATAAACTATTATACTTCTTGTGAATTATATAAAGTTCTTAAAAAATCCATACTCGTTCGGCAATGATTGAAGAACATGATAAACCAAGGTGCTTTTACCCAAATCAACCTAATATGATTTCAACTTGTTGTAGTAGTTAACAAGTTTCAAAATATGCTCCCTGACACTAGACACTCCATCATATCGAGTATTATTAAGCAATGAAAGATAAAAAAAATTTATGACTTTTGTCAAGTCTCTTGTATTTATCACCAATGACTTTCAGGTAATCCATTACAATATCATTTTTAAGAATACTATCCCTAATTCCCTTTTTAATAGTATATTTGATCACCGTTACACAAATTCAGTTGGACTCAAACAATTACTTATGATAGGCTTTGTTAGTAGCACTGAACTGCAAAGTGAGATCTCCTAGTTTAGGTTCTCTTAGAGGCAAATCTTTCTAAAAAATAGTTAGGTACATATTCAGAGACTCTTTTCAGTGATCGTAGTTAGTTCCATTGAGAGCCTTCACAAAGAATAGTTGTGCAAAAGTAGAAATTGAAATCAGTAACAAAATGAGAAATAGTAATTATGAGTCCCCAACATAATTATAATAAAAGATTCTCAAAACAAAAAATTTCAGTTATACAACTATAATGGCATACAAAGAAGACTTTTATACCATTAAGATTTGGATCACATAAAAGTCCATATAAAAAATGCATTCAATATTTATGTACCTAAAGGATACAACAAACATTTAATACATTATAAGTGCTATATATGCCTATCCTTAAAAGTCAAAACCCTCTAAATTACATTAACAATGTTACACCTATGGGGATTTATCAATGTATTATGATCCTAAGCGTGAAAAATTATAAAATTTTTTATGACCTCTAGGATAAAGTGAAAAAAATTTCATGAGTCTCTAGAGTTTATTAAGAATTAAAAAATAATTAGGAGAATAAATAATTATTTAATAAGTGTCTAGGGGCAAAATCATAATTATGGGAGAGATTTGGGTTTTTTTTTAGAACTGGACTATGCCAGTAATTCGGTCCAATATATATATATATATATATATATATATATATATATATATGTGTATATATATATATACACACACACACACACACATATATATATATATATATATATATATATATATATATATATATATATATATATGTGTGTGTGTGTGTGTGTGTGTATATATATATATAGATATATATATAGATATATATATATATGTATATATGTGTATATATATATACACATATGTGTATATATGTATATATATATATATATATATATATATATATATATATATATATATATACATATATGTATATATATATGTGTATATATGTATATATATATATATATATATATATATATATATATATATATATATATATATGTGTGTGTGTGTGTGTATATATACATATGTGTATATATGTATATATATATATATATATATACATATATATATATATACCTATATATATATACATATATATATATATACATATATATATACATATATACACATATATATATAGGTATATATATATATATGTATATATATATATATATATATACATATATACACATATGTATATATACACACACACATATATATATATATATATATATATATATATATATATATATATATATATATATATATATATATATATATATATATATATATATATATATATATATATATATATATATATATATTTGTTTTGATCGGGTCTATTATTCGACCCAATTTTTTGGATTGATTAGACTGGGTTTGTACTTAAGTGAAATGGTCTGTTTCACTCGTAGACCAAGCCCAAATTCTAGGCCCAAACCACGAGGCTAGAAGCAAGAGGTGTCTTCTCCCATATCGGGTTAAATCCTTAGAACCCTATCTGGCTGCCTTCATGACCCGATTGGATGTCGCAAACCAGGAAATTCTAGCAACATTTTTTGACGATTCAGATGGCAGTTCTAGGCGAGAAAGATGCCATTGTGATTAGAAAAAACAAACTAGAAACTTATTTCTCACATCGATTAATGCAATTAACCCTCGAAACATTAAGACCTTTAATCCTAAATTTTTTTTCCTATGCAAACGTCAATCTCACAATTGGCTCAATGAAAAACAGTTTATGATATGCATATATGTTTTGTGAATCATATCTAATAGAAGACAAACTAATTTATAGTAATTGATAGCCATGCTTTCCTCTTCTTTGTGGGAGTTTGATTACTTCTCTCGTAGGAGATATTGCCTCTTCATTGAGGAGAGCATTTGATAATCCTTGAATTTTTGTGTGTTAATTGATTAGTCTTACACATCCTAATTCATTCTTGTATACACATATAAGTATTAATTGCATTATCAAATTGAACATGATTTCTTTATCTAATTGAACATAAATGACATATTCAACTGAGGTACTACAACATTTGCTCTGATACCCAATATATGTTTTTTTTTGTTTTGCCCAGTTCTGTTATTAAGCCTAGTTTTTTTTTTGATTGATTGGATTGGGCCTATACTTAAATGAAATGGTTTGTTTCACTTATAGCCCAAGCCTAGATTCTAGGCCCAAACCACGGGCCCAGAAGTAGGAAGTGTCTTCTCCGTCACTGGGTTAAATCCCTAGAACCCTATCCAGTTGCCTTTGTGACTCAATGGGACGTTGTGAACTTGGAAATTCTAGCAACGTTTTTTGACGATCTAGACTGTGGTTCCCAACAAGAAAGACACCATTTTGATAAAAAAAAGAAGCAAAAAACTTATTTCTCACATCAATTAATGCAATCAACCCTCGTAACATTAAGGCCTTTAATCCTAAAAGTTTTCTCCTATGCAAATGTCACTCACAATTGGCTTAATGAAAAATAGTTTACGATATGCATATATGTTTTGCGAATCATATTAACAGAAGGCATAAACAAATTTATAGTAATTGGTAGGCATGCTTTCGTCTCCTCTGTGGGAGTTTGATTCCTTCTCTTGTAAGAGATATTGCCTCTTCGATGAGGAGAACATTTGATAATCCTTGAATTCTTTTTTGGTGTTAATTGATTATTCTTACACATCCTAATTCATTCATGTATGCACACATGAGTATTGATTGCGTTATCAAATTGAACATGATTTCTTTATCCAATTGAACATAAATAACATATTCAACTGAGATACTATAGCCTCTTTTCTAATACCACGTGCTAAAAGTATCTCAGTAATTATTCAAAATAATTAAATAATAATTTAATGAGCGTATCTGAATAATCCATTGCTCTCATAATGTCATAGGCTTTACTAATGATCCAATCACCTCGAGAGTAGACAGATTTACAACCTTCTAGACCTCCTTAACTTTTTAGAGAGTACAAAGAGGGATAGAGAGAGAAAAGTAATGGAAGGAAGAGAGTAGTCTCGATGATCTAGCTAAAAACTTCTTATAATGCTCGATGTTTCAATGTGTAGAAAAATTAGTCAATAACCACTTTAAAATTAATTATTAATTAATAAATTAATTATCTTTCTCTAATAAATTTTTTCTAACTCAATCAACTTTGTGATAGAAAGAAAAATGACAACTAAAAGATTATAGGTTAGACTGCTACCCAAATGTGTTTTTTTGTGTAGTCTACTTATCACAGTCTACACAAGATTATAACGGCCTAATATGTTTTGAGTTTAATAATTAATTAAATGTCAATATACTATTTATAAAATATTCCAATATTTTCTTCATGGATGAATATAATATCTATAATGTTCTAGATGCTAGTCCATGCAAGTGATATAGGTAACCTTCTTGTGGCCTGTAAATAAAATTTGACGAATTGTGGCCCATGTGCTTCCTAGCTTGATACAAGAGTAATGTGTTCAATTGCTAACCAAAAAAATAATTGTATTTAGCTATAATACGTCTCTTCTTCGACCATTTTTTCCCATCGTCATTTTCTCCGAAGTCCACAACTAGTCCATTAAACTAGAGCAACTACTTGTATCCAGCGGGAAGCCCGCTCCCCGTTTGTTCTTTCCCTTTGTTTATTTTCCTATTTTGTAGGAGTATTCCTTAAAAGTTATTTTGTTTCTCTTCATTGTAGGAGTTTGAATGTTATACTATATGTTTTTTTTTAAGTTTACAACTTACTTTACTAGATTTGCAATGTTGCTTCAATTTTCACACTAAAAAAAGAATATAAAGCTCTAAGAGGTGAATATTTGTGATTGGAGACTTAGAGGCTTGTTGTCTCAGGTTTTTAGGGTATGTCTCTTCATTTAAAATTTTAGATTCACGTTTAATATAATGATATCAATATTTTATCCAAAATAAATTAAATTATACATGCCAAAGTTGATTATATATATATATATATATATATATATATATATATATATATATATATATATATATATGGGGCATATCTCATGAGAGGAGATGACTAATATGAGAGATGGGAGGAACAATTATTAGCCTTTAGATCAAAATCAATGGTTAGGATGCATGGGAGATCTAAATAAATGATATCTACATTAATATCTGATTTTTCAACACCTAACACGCCAATGAATTGCCTCTTCATTTTTTGATTTTTCATCTACCTCCTTTATTCCAATTTTAACTGACTTTCGCCTCTGGCTACCCTGTCTTCAAGGCACCGACGTTGGTTTGCATTTCCTTGTAGAGTCAACCCTTGAATGCTGGCTATGTGCGCCTCATACACTGTTCATACGTCATAGAAGATGCTTTAGTCATATCTCTAAGGTAGAGATTGTAATGCTTGTAGAAGGAAGAAATAACTTCTCTTTTCAGCCATTATCTTTGATATGCTAAGTTAGTAACAGTTAATAGATAAGTGAAGTTTAGGAATCATAGTTTCATGTCAATATTTTTTTTTTCTAACAATGATTTTATATTTCTTCTTGTTTTTATATGTTGGTGATCTTCCATTGTTGAAAGTTGAAATTGTTTTGAGCTTCACTCTCTTGAATTTGCTAAAACATGTCTCTTGTAAATTTTTATAATGGATGTATTATGTATTCACTTTGGTATAGTGTCTTGTGTTCTATTAATACCTCCATTAACACTAAAATAGTTCTAACTATTTCATCTAATGATGCCGCGAAATATGTTATTGATGAGCATATTATATTTGCCTTATACTAAATAACTTTTTTTTCTATCTGCGTCTTCAATATGGTTGATATATGTGTTATGAGCCTATGATATACAGGTGTTATAGAATGGTGTTGATGGGACAAGGACAAACCAGTTTTGACATTTTGTATTTGTTGCCTTCTAATATAAACAACAGATATCGTGCTTTTTTATTCCTGAAGTTTAGATATGTCAGTAGCCTTGTCAAGTAGCATGTAACTATTTTAATAATATTTGTGTGGAGATGTTACTAGTTATTCTATGTACATTATATGGTCCATGAAGTCATTGCCGAAGGCCTCTCTTTATAATGCATTTTCAGTGGTTGATTTACTACAAAATATTTGTATTTATAATTTACTGAGTTGTATTTGTCCTAATTAATAATGTTAGTAATAACATGGAAATTCCTTGTAAAGGAAGATCAAGTTTTAATAATTATTTATTATATTTATGAATTATTTATAATTATTAATTAATATGTTTAATTTATATAATATTTTAATTTTTACATGACATTCCCTAATCAATCTTGTAGAAATATTGATTATGGATATTGATGGTAGCAAAGTTGGGCAATATACCACGCCGGAAAAATTGATTTGTGAAAAAAGCAAGGTAATATTTAATGTGCATAGACTTTTTTTTAACTATCTTTGCTAAATATTTAATAAATTTATATTTTTTTTTAATTTTTTAGGTATATGAATGGGTACCAGCCTGTGATGCTAAATTAAAGCCTAAAGTTGGAAAGCTATTTGATACCTTAGAAGAAGGTGAACAATTTTATAAGAGGTATGCACATAGTGTAGGTTTCAGTGTACGTAAGTTATCTGAAACTAAAGACAAAAATGGGGTGAAGTGTTGGAAACATTTTGTTTGCTCAAAAGAAGGTTTCAAAGAAAAGAATAAAAATGAAAGCATAACTAAAATTCGAAAAAGGAATATCACAAGGGAAGGGTGTAATGCGAAGGTTATTTTTAAGAGAACAACAGAAGGCAAATATGTTTCGGATCGATTTCATGAAGACCATACACATCCATTAGCCACACCTACAAAGAGGAAATTTTTAAGATCAGCAAGAAAAGTAAACTCTATTCACAAAAAAAATTTGCTTGCATATAATAAAGCAAATGTTGGTGCCTCCAAAGTTTACCACTTATTGAAAGAACAAGTCGGTGGTTATGAGAATATTGGATGCACACAAAGGGATCTCCAAAATAGTTCGAGAGATTTGAAGGCCCTTATTAAAGATTCTGATGCACATGTTTTTATTGATAATTTTAAGAGAAAAAAAGAGCAGAATCCTTCATTTTATTATGCATATGAGGTAGATAGTGAAGGTAGGCTAAGGCATGTCTTTTGGGCAGATGGTCTTTGTAGAAAAAATTACTCTTTATTTAGGGACATGGTTTCATTTGATACCACATATGAAACAAATAGATATTCTATGATTTTTGCACCTTTTACTGGAGTAAATCATCATAGGCAATGCATTACCTTTGGAGCTGCCTTCTTAGCAGATGAAAAATCTGAATCTTTTGTTTGGTTATTTGA
This sequence comes from Gleditsia sinensis, assembly GCA_037074535.1. Taxonomy (NCBI): domain Eukaryota; kingdom Viridiplantae; phylum Streptophyta; class Magnoliopsida; order Fabales; family Fabaceae; genus Gleditsia; species Gleditsia sinensis. The sequence continues at coordinate 16,907,789 of CM073464.1, forward strand.
GAACTTTTTGGAAGCAATGTCAGGACATAACCCCATTGTCATTATAATAGATCAAGACCCTGCTATGAAAATTGCAATAGAGAAGGTTTTTCAATCATCTGCTCATAGATTTTGCATGTGGCACATCATGAAAAAGCTTTCTGAAAAAGTGGGTGTTTCTTTAAATAGTAATGATGGTTTCAATAATCGGTCCAAGTCATGTGTTTGGAATTCAGAAACACCAGATGAATTTAAATTAGCATGGAAATTAGTCATTATTGATTTTGGGTTGGAAAAAAATGATTGGTTATCACATATGTTTGATATTCGAAGCATGTTGATACCTGCTTACTTTAAGGAATTATTTTTAGCAGGAATCTTGAGGACAACCTCAAGATCAGAAAGTGAAAATTCATTTTATGGAAACTTTGTGAATAATAGTCTTAGTTTGGTTGAATTTTGGATGAGATTTGATTCTGCAATAGCAGCACAAAGGCATAAGGTGTTGCTTGCTGATAATGATACACTACATTCATTGCCTGAATTAAAGACAGATCGGGACATGGAGAAGCATGGCAGGGATGTTTATACTCATGTGAATTTTTATATATTTCAAAAGGAGTTTTGGCTTGCATGTGTAGATTGTGGAGTTGAAGCAAAGAAAGAGGATAAAGGGATTTCAATATGGACCATAGTTGATAATAGTTTAATGAATGGTAAACCAAGAGAAGTGATTTATAACACTTCAAATCATGTTGCTCATTGCACTTGTAAGATGTTTGAATCTGAAGGGATACTATGTCGACATATACTGTTGGTTTTGAAGGGTAAAGGTTTAAATGAAATTTCAATGAATTTCATTGCAATAGGTGGACTAAGTTGGCAACTAATAAACATATTTTTCATGTTGATGGCAATGTCTTGGAAGAGTGTTGTAAAGAGAAAAGTACGAATAAGTTAATATCTGATGCATGGACTCAATTATTTAAGTGTATGCATATGGCTGGGCAATATGAAAATGGTCAATCTAGGAGAAATTTATATTACTTGCCATTCAATTTCACATTGCTTGGACCTTCTATTTTCCTATCATCTTTTTGGGACTCAATTATTTAAGTGTATGCATATGGCTGGGCAATATGAAAATGGTCAATCTAGGAGAAATTTATATTACTTGCCATTCAATTTCACATTGCTTGGACCTTCTATTTTCCTATCATCTTTTCGGGAAATCCAATTATAACTACCTTTATAGGATCTTGACCCATTCCTCTTCCAGACCAATCTGTCATGATAATCTGTAATGGAGATCGTTAAGGAATTAATATGATTGGAAGTATGTTGATCATATAGATTCCTTAGAAAGATCTTATTCCAATAATCTTTATTGTGCAGAATAAGGTCCTCAACCTTTTCAATTCAGTCAGGGAAATCTCGCTGTACAGGCCACTATAAAGTGTGGTTGATTCAAATGCAATCTCCATTTCCAATTTGCCATTCTAGATTATTATAAAAAATTTCTTTGAATTTAAAAATATTTTTTCGATCTCTAGGTTGAATTGGCCTGTTTGTAGAAACACTTTTGATTCTAAATTCAGATATTTGGGGCCAAGAGTTTGCAAAAACAGGGACTCGGGCTGGTCAATTAATCTCGAAAGATGTTTTAGTCGTTAAAGCTCTATCAAAATCCTTGATATTCCTACGGCTCAGACCGCCTATTATAAAAGGCCAGTTAATGATCAAACTATAACTAAAATTCCAGCTTGAACTTGAACCATATTTAGTTGTACATGAATCATATGTTGCTCTAGTTCGAGGGAAAAATTTGAGAAAAATGCATTTACTCACTCCCGTATATACTATTAATTGCAACTTCTCCCCAATTTAATAATAATTATAATATTTTTTTAAATTTATGAATATATTATAAATAATATCATCCAAAGTGACTCAAATATCCCTCTTACTTATTCTAACAACTTTGGTCAAAATGATATTTACTCTCTTAATTTATTTTTAATTTCATTTTAGTTTTTTAACTAAAAATAATTTTTTTAAAATCCGTTAACTTTAAAAATATATAATTTAATCCTAAACTATAGTTTAAATAGAATTTAAAAAAAAATCTAAATCTTAAACCCTAAAATCATAAATTCTAAACCAAAAGTCAAAAATCATAAACTTAAAACGTTAAATTATAATATCAAAAATCTAAAACCATAAATTCTTAAACATAAATCTCAAACTCAAAAACTTTAAACTCAAAAGTCTAAAATCATTAAACTTTAAATTGCAAAACCTAAATCATAAAACCTCAAATTCTAAACATCAAAATCACAAAATTCTTAACACCAAATTCCAAACCCTAAATACTAAACTTTAAAATCTCAAAACTCAAAACTTAATTCTCAATACTCCAAACTCCAAAACCTTAAACTTCAAACCTCAAATGCAATCTTTAAATCTTAAACCTCAAACTTTAATAGCCTAAAATTGCAAACTACAAACTCCAAATCTTAAAATCCTAAACTCTAAATGCCAAATATCAAAACCCTAAAATTTCAAACCTCAAATACTAAAAACTAAAATTATAATCCCTAAACCCAAAATCAAAAACCTCAAATCAAAAAATTTTAAACCTTAAATCTCAAATTTTAAACTTTAAACTACAAACTCTAAACATTAAAATCTCAAACTCTAAATCCTAAACCCCAAACTTCAACTCTCAAAACTTGAACCTTAACCCTAACTGTAAACACCAAAAACTAAGAATTTGAGATTTGGGGTTTCAGAATTTGGTGTTTAGAATTTTGGGATTAGGTGTTTAAGGATTTTTGGTTTGAGATTATGGAATTTGGAATTTGAAATTTTAGGGTTTAAAGTTTGATTTTTCTAGACTTGAAGATATAAAATTCTAGTGTTTGAAATTTGAGGTTTGACATTTTGATATTTTTTATTTGTGACTTTCAAGTTTGGATGTTTGGGGTTTAAATTTTGAGATTTTATGATTTTAGTATTTAGAGTTTAGGGTTTAAAGTTTGAGGATTTAGGGTCTTGACATCTAACATTTGAGATTTAGGTATTAAAGTTTAGGATTTTGCGGCTTTGAGTTTTGGTGTTTGATTAGAGTCTTGATTATTGGCGTTTATAATTAGGGTTTAAGGGTTTAAAGTGTGAGATTTAAAGTTTGAAAGTTTGACGTTTAGGGTTTAAAGTTAGAAGGTTTCGAGTTTGGAACTTTTATGTTTATTGTTTGGTGTTTTAATTTTTGTTGTTAGAGATTTGGTGTTTTAGGGTTTTGATGTTTAGTGTTTAAAGTTGGGGTTTGGGATTTAAAGTATAGAGTTTAAAAATTTAGAGTTTAGGGTTTTAGGGTTTGACATTTTTAGGTTTTGAAGTTTTAGGTTTTAAGGTTTGAGATTTTTGGATTTTGAATTTAAGATTTTAAGGTATTATATTTTTGGAGTTTAAAATTTAAAGTTTAGAGATTGCATTTGGAGTCTAAAGTTTGAGATTTTGAGACTTGTGATTTTGCAATTTAGAATATTGGGAGTTAGAATTTGAAATTTTAGAGTTTAGAGTATGACATTTGAGATTTTGATTTAATATTTAAAATTTAGAGTCAGGGGTATTGAGATTTAGATTTTAGTGTTAACGGTTTTGTGATTCTAGTGTTTGGAATTTAGATTTTGGAGTTTTGACATTTAAGTTTTGAAATTTGAAATTTTATAATTTTATATTTTAAAATTTAGGATTTCAGAATTTTAACGTTTTATGTTTAAAATTTTTAAATTTGAAATTTAAATTTAAGAATTTAATGTTATATGATTTTAAACTTTTGAATTTATAGTTTTTGATTTTATAATTTTTAGGTTTTAAGTTTAAAATTTATTGTTTAAGAGTTTAAAATTTAGAAATTTTTTTTAGTTAAACTATAGTTTATGATATAAATAATAATTTGTTTAAAATTAAAAGATTTTATAAAAAAAATATTTTTAAATAAAAGATTAAAATAAAATAATAAATTAAAAAATTAGATAACAATTTCACTAAAGTTGTTAGATAAATTTATAAATAAAAAAAGACATTACAATTATTATTAGGTTAAAAAAAGTTACAATTGGTATTATAAATAAGAGTGAGTAAATTCATTTTTCCGAAAAACTTACTTAAAAGAGAATTATAATTTCTACAAATAAACAATATTTTGTCTAAAATTTTTAAAATAATCATTATAATAATTTTAGTATTACATTAATAGCTAAGGACACCTTTGTCCAAGTAGTCGAATTCTTACATGTTTGAATTATTAGAAGAAAATCAAAATTTAAATAATAAAAAATTAAAAAAATAAGATTCAAAATAAGAACAAATAATGAATATAATATAAATTTTTAAAAGTATATATAATAACTGATAAATTTTATTGTTACACGGACCTTAGGCCATGTTTAGACTAAGTTCAATTTGATATCAACATTGCATAGGCCTAATAATTAAACCAATCTAACCCATAAACAACTATGTGAGTACGCTATCAAATTCGCTTCCTTGTCCAACAACATCGAATTTTATTGTAATAGCTGTAAATTTAATTAAATTCAAATTAAAAAAGATTTAAAATTAAAGAGAGGATTTCAAAAATGGAGTTAGGACTCGGTGAAAATAATTAAAATATAATTTTTTAAAAGTTTTAGGGTTAAAATGTAAATACAAAATTTTTGTAAGGACCTCCCTCTAAAAGTGAAATTTTACAGAAAGGTCCCCCGGGATATTTTAAGAGCTTCAGCCACTCTGAAAGTTGGTCATTTGCAGATTTTTTTCATCTCTCTTCAGAAAATTCTCCCCAAAAACCCTCTAACTTCTCTCTAAGATTTTTCCTCCTACGGACCTCGGATTTCGACACCACCACCACCAACGGACTCAAGACGAAGAGTTCTTCAAATCCATCCGATTGTTTTCTGGAGAATTGGCCAAAAATTGGCCGAAAAATTGAAGGAAAAATCGGCCAAAAAGGTAACCCCCGAAACTCCTATTTTTAATTCTCAAACGCAAAAACTGACATCGTAGATCGATCCAGAAGGTATCGAAACCTTTGGATCTCAAATTTCAGGTCTCGAATCCCTTGCACGCGCCCCCACTGGCCGAATCTTCCCCGGAGAGTGAAGCCCACACGCAGCCTTCCCTGGTGGTGTGTGTAGCACGTGTACCCGGACCCTGTTACGTTGACTTGCGTTGATCGAGCTCCCAAAGGCCAAATTTCGCAAATCCGGAGTCATTTTTAAGGTTTTCGGACGTTCCGGACTCAATTTTGGGGTTTATTTTGCTGACTTCGGATTAGAAATTAGGATTTTAAGCGTGTCCAATTTTGTACTTCAAATTGGTGAGTAGATAATTCTTCATTTGGCTTGTTTTCACTCTTCTTGAACTTCACATTGGTAAATGAGTATGATTACATGTTATTTATACTTTCATTTGTTCTTGAAATGATTTAGAATCTCTGAAATGGTTGAAATGTGATAACTAGTTCAAGAAGAGTATGATTTTTAAAATAGATTTTTAAATGCTTTGAATACATGATTTTTTAAATGCATTTCTTATTATATGGCAAAGAGAATATGTTATATATGTGATATTGATTTATACAAAGATATCTTTATCTGAAATACGACACCCAGTCGATCAAGAAGTCGCAGGACCAGACTCTGGGTCTTTATCTGAAAAATATATCAACCACGTGTAGTGAGTTTTACAACTCAGTGAGTAGATAATACCTCCTAAGACATCTCAAGTCAACATATGGATGTACTCGTCTAATAAAAATTAAGTATTCAAAATTACATTTCAGAAGTACATTCACATGGGACCTGCATTTTTAAATATTCTCTATTCAAAAATTATAATCAGGTCTTTTAAACCATATGCGGTACTGTATAAACAATACTCATATCAAGTTCATAATCGTATTCAAGACTGTAAAATCATTAATCAAAATGTGTTATGCATCAAAACATGTAATAACCGTAAAATTTAACGAAAAATTCCAATTAAAGGGAATGTAGAAAAAAAAAAAGAGAATTTTGACAATAGAGATAAGAACCAGTGAAAATATGTATATTTATTACATGGATTAAAGAATTACAAAAAAAAAAAAGAAATATGAGAATTTATATTTTAGCGCGCTATTAGCAAAAATATTATTATTTATGTAGAAATAATTATGATTTGTTAAAAGTAAGTGGACTTTTAAGTAAAAGAAGTATTGTGTTGTTTAAAATAATTATATCGGCCTCTATTGAATTTTTATGGTATTTTTAGAAATATTCTTTCTTTTAATATGAATAAAGATATTTGTTTTGAAATTTGTTTTAATATGATTTTTATTGAGAAAAATTATGATTTAAGAGTTTAACTAAAGATTTATGAGGAAGGAAATTTTTAGAAATTTTTGGGATATTTTATGATGAAAAATGGAATTTATATGAATTTTTATAAAAAAAAATCCTATTATTAATTATTTAATAAATATTATTATATTTAAAAAAAAAAAACAAATGTCAGAAACCATAAACGAAGCCGGGTGCAAAATTTCATAAAGAAGAAAAGAAAAAAAAAACGAAAAGGAATAGTAATGAATAGTGAGTGTATAGTAATCTCAAAATTTATCTTTCGATTTGAAGTGCTTAGGGGCTTCCAATCTCAAAACTGAAATTGTTATTGGATTCAGGACGAAGAGTACTTCAATTTTGACCGATCAGTTTTTCAAATCAACCGTTGAATCACTGTAGATCTGAAGTAGAAAATCTCGGTAAAAGGTAAGTTCTGAAAAACCTTACTTAAAGACTTCAAATTAGAAATCTGACACCGTAGATGGGTTCAGAAGCTTGATAAACATTAGAATATGTAATTTTTTCGGTCATTTGGTAACTTTTTATATGGCGGTGAATAGTACTTTTGGCCGTGAATAGTGGCGGATGAATAGTATTTCCGGCGATGAATAGTGACGATGAATAGTGTTTCTGGCGGTGAACAGTACCCGAGCTCATTTAAGGTTTTTGAACCTTCCGGACACGTTTTTGAAGCTTATTTGGTCAAATTCAGACTAGAAACGAGGATTTTAGGGCTGTCCAATCTGGAGCCCTTACCTGTGAGTAGATAATTCTTCCTATAACTTGTTTTTACTCTTCTTGAACTTTTCATTGATAAATGAGTATGATTACATGTTATTTATATGTTCATATGTTTCTGAAATGGTTTGGAATATTTGAAATGATTGAGAAATGATATCTAGTTCAAGAAGAGTATGAGTTTTGAAATAGATTTTGAAATGCTTTGAATACGATAATTCTAAATGCATTTCGCATTACATGGCAAAGAAAATATGATATGCATGTGGCATTAATTTTACAGTGTTATATTTGCCTTGAATATAGGCATGATTATATGATTTCTCTGATTGGAAAATTTATAATAAAAGATTTTGTACTGAGACTGAGAGCTCTGTTTTGAATGATATGTAAAGTGGTAAATTGCCGAATATGATTGTATGGTGAATTGTTTGATAATAATTCATTGCATATGATGGATATGCATTTTTTTTACATGTTTATATATTCATATAAATATATATATGTATTGATGAGAAATGACGAGATTATATGGCTTGAGACGATATTGTGAAGGTGGTATTAGTGGTAATGTGAGGAGGCAGTAGGGTGATGAACTCACATTCCCTAATTACCTATTGTGATGATGACAGTGGTAATGTGAGGAGGCAGAAGGGTGATGAACTCACATTCCCTGTTGATCTATTGAAGTTGTACTCAGTGGTAATGTGAGGAGGCAGTAGGGTGATGAACTCACATTCCCTGATTACCTATTCTGATTGTGACTATGGTAATGTGAGGAGGCAGAAGGGTGATGAACTCACATTCCATATTTATCTATTGAGTTTATTGAAAGTTGTGACATACTTGAGTATTATACAAAAGAATTGATTTTTATTGCATAACAAATTCGATTTAAGATCAATTTGTATCATATGTGGTTACAGATATTTGTATGTGATTTGAACTGAGATGTTTTGAAATGCGGGTCCCATATGAATGTACTCATGAATGTAACTTTTCAATATGAGAAACTTTGAAATGAAAAGTACATCCATATGTTGACCTAAGAAGTTATAGGGGGTGTTATCTGCTCACTGAGTTGTAAAACTCACTACACGATGTGGATCTATTTTTCAGATAAAGACACAGAGTTTGGTCCAGCAACCAAATGATCGACTAGAGGTTGTACTCCAGTGGTGAGCCTACATTGTTTCTAGGCTCTCAATGTTTTATAATTGAAAAATATTTGTATTCTAGAGTTGCTCTGAACGTCACAGGCAGGATCCTTGCTTCTACTGTTACTCTGGTGTTTATAGACGTAAATTGTATATTGTATATGTGTATGAGAACTTATATGTATTGGTTTATATGATAAAGAATGTCATTATGTTCATTTATGGAAAATATATGTGTATGGTATATGGATTTCACGTGCCCTAAATTTTGGGTCGTGACAAGTTGGTATCAGAGCATTAGGTTTCCCTGTGACAATCAGAGCAAAGGATTCTTTAGTAGGACCTTTAGTATCGATATGAGCCGGACATATTTATACTTCAGGTGCTGCTAAGGGATTCTATAGGGTTTCAAATTCCTTTCTATTCGAAGTTGTTAAAATTTATAGTATAAGATAGATTGAATATTGTGACATCTTAAGAAATATCTATGGATCAATTATAGCTTGAAAGTAAAAGCGATATGCGTCTTCAAGAATTTAAAGAATTGAGACAAATACCAAATATGATGGTTTCTGAATGTGACATCCGTTGTACCGGTTGTCTAGATATGGTAGACTGTGATGTGATATTGAGAATGAATTTGTTGGCATTATGTCATGTCATTTTAAAATGACATTATATGGTGATTAAATTCAATTATTGAGGAATTTTCTTTCTTGATACAAGGGGATCGTAGTGAGATACACAGTAATCTAATTTCTGCTTTAGCAGTCCATAAGTGACTACAAAAAGGTGCCAAGGATAGTTGGCAGTAGTGAGAGATGTTGATATAAAGTATACCATTGTAAATTAAGTTTTAGTGGTTAGAAAATTTTCTGATGTAATTCTTGAAGAATTGCCAGGATTACCTCGAAACGTAAAATATAATTTGGTGTTGATTTACTTCCTGGAACCCAACCAGTGTCTATACCTCTATATATAAGAGCACCGATTGAACTCAAGGAATTGATGGATCAGTTGAGACACTTGTTAGATTAGGGATTTATATACCCTAGTACTATTACTTGGAGTGCTTCAGTTCTATCTATGAAAAAGAAAGATGGATCACTATGACTATGCATAGAATAAAGTGAAAATGTGGAATAAATACTCATTACCTCATATAGATGATATGTTTGACCAGCTACAAGGTGCTCAATATTTAAAAAAAAATTGATTTGATTTGATATCTAGATCTCATCAATTGAGGATAAGGGAAGAGGATATTAAAAAAAAAAAATTCTTTTAAGACTCGTTATGGTATTATGAGTTCTTGGTGATGTCATTTAGTCTGACAAATGCCTAGTTGCATTCAAGGACTTGATAAAAAAAAAGAAGAGTATTGAAGCCATCTCTGAATTAATTTGTCATTATAATTATTGATAATATACTAAAATATTTCAAGAGTGCAGATGATCATAAGCAATATTTAAAGATAGTATTACAAACTCCAAAGGAGTATCAGCTATATGCTAAGTTCTCAAAATATGAATTTTTGACTTAGTAATAGTACTTTCTTAAGGTATGTGGCTAGCAATATGGTATATAAGATAACCCTAAAAAAGTAAAAGTGGTACAATAATGTCCACATCTTGCTACAGTTATAGATGAAGATCTAAGTTCAATTTGCGCTTTCTGCTATGGTCTGTTGTCCATTCTATTTGGGTTATGATTAGATCAGGTACATGAACATATGCTTGTAAAGCATCGATTAACTCCTCAGCATTTGAAGCTGAAATAAGAATTTGTCGTGCTGAGTGTGGGATAAACCTTTGTTCCACAGCATGATCAAGAAAAGACAACAAACCATCAAAGAAATGATTAACATTTAACAAACCTATCGGTTTGTGATGCATATTTAGTTGTGCCCAAGAGACTATTTGGAAAATCTCCTCTAAAGTACCAAAACCACCTGGTAAAGCAATGAAGGCGTCAGTATTGCTCATCATTCTAGCCATGCGTTCATGCATGGAAGCTACTCTATATTCTTCCCCAATTGTTTTTCCTATGTTGCTGAATGCAGCTAGAGCTGTAGGAATAATACCTAGAACTTGGCATCCTCCTACATGTGCAGCTGTAGCCACACACCCCATTAACCCACAGTTACCTCCACCATAGACTAGATGAATTTTTCTTCTGGCCAGCACTATACCCAGGTTTTGTGCTGCTTTCACATATTCCCCATCTTTTCCAGGATTGGAACCACAAAAGACACAGATATTTCGAAACTGACGGAATGCGATTCCCTCCATAATTTCTATCACCTTAACTCTGAGTATGAAGATAAAGATACTAATGTAAGCATTTATAGAACTCATAGAAGGGCATATTTATAATAGCTATGCGAATAGGCCAGATATTACTAGAACAGCTATGTGAGTGATTGGTGGATATCAGCTAAATTAAAGGTAAAAAAAAACGGCAAGCATGTATATGTATAGTAGTTATGACTCTGACTCATATTAAGCATATAAAGAGCATAAGATAAGATATCACCAGAAATCTATCTTTTTCTTGTTGTCTTTGATGAAGCATTGATGTCTTGATTTTTGTAGAAAACTTGTAGGTGATAGCCGTCATTGTAAAAAAAAAAGAAAATGAAAATGCAAACAAATTAATTGTTGAAGAGGGACAAGCAAAAGATTTATCTTGTTTTTCTCAATATTCTTACCAATCGACTATTGGTTTATAAGTCGACTAGCTATTTTGAGAAATTTTAATTTGGACTGGTTATTTTACAGTTGATTGATTACATCTATTCTGAAGCAATCAACTGCATCCTACCAGTTAACTATGTGCTATTGTTTTTCACAGACTTCATAAGCTCAGAGATATTTTTTTTTCATATGATATGCTTCCGCCGAATAACAATATCTTTGTATTAAATATTGGCACATATATTCAAAATTTGCAGCCATCGATTTTTGCCGAAATCGTAGATAGATTTTGTTTATAGATTTTCAAGAATTACGGCCACCGATTTTAATGCTTTTCAATGTTTGTTTAAATTTTTGACTTTCTATTTTGGCACCATTCTCTATTGTGCTTTTCGTCTGTTTCACTGCATTCTCCCTCATTAACGGTTGGTATTAAATGCAAGGTTGTTTTTCCTCATTTCAAGGAAAGATAATTTCTAATATTTGGAACTCAGTTATTATGTTGTTCAACTGATTATTGGATTAAAGTAATAAAAATTTTGAAAAGACTAGATGGATGATGATGTAATGGTGTTTTGACGAATGTAATCAAAGGAATTAACGGTGTTGAAATTTTTGAAGAGTAAAATATGAAAAGTAAGATTTAAGATAATCTCAAAATTTTTAATTTGAACAGATGAAGAATATTTTGAGAATCATCTCTGAGAATAATGTAAGTGATTAAGATATTTATGTTAAAGATTTATACCATGCTAAACTGAGTCTAGTATTTAGAATGTAAATTATGTTGATATTGGAAATTCACGTATGGATAATTGTTGAGAAAGGAGATTTCAGAGGAAGTCATAGATTGTGAATATGGATTACCCAAGGTAATAAGGATATACTGAGATAAAAACAAAATGGTACTAGTATAATGGTAAAAAGAAGATACAAGTGAAATTTTTTTTTTATTGGCGGGTATGTTGACAAGTACAAATTGAATATATTATCTCAAGAGAGTTATTCAGAAAGTCTAAGGATATTTATTATATTATAGTATAACTGATACTAAATTTAAATGATGTGTTTATACATTAGAAGTTATGCTTTACGTAACTTTATATTATTGTGGTGAAAGTTTAGAGAAATTAATTGTCCTTAGTTGAACTTGCTCATAGCAGTAATTATCATGCCAATATACAATGGCATCATTTGAAGTTTTACATGAACATCATAGGTTTCTTAATATGTGAGTGCATTGAGAACAGTTAAACTTTGGAAATATAATTTGGAATAACATGCAATACATAAAATATAAATTATCTAAATTTATGATGTTAGTTTGGAAAGCATGCTTCAAGCATATGTTTTAGCAGGATTTGTCTATAATAAAATGATATTAGAAGATTTAAACCTTATGTAAGAGGTGTTACAAATGTTCTGTTAAATAACTCAGTGGAGTTATATTTATTATAAGATGTCATTGATAAAGTGAAATTGATTAAGAAAAAGAATACTGGAAACTCAATACAAGTCAAAAGTTTACAAGGACTATGAATATTGAGCACTAGGAATTTTCAGTTGGTGATTATATATTTTTTAATGACTCACCAATGAAAGAGGTAATGAGATTTGGAAAGAAAGGGAAGTTACCCTCTCGGTATATAGAATTATTTGAATTCTTGATAGGATCGGTTTACCACTTGCATTGGATAATGTTTATCCAGTTTTTCATGTGTCTATACTACGGAAATATTTACCGGATTCTACACATGTTATACAGTGTCCATAGATTCAGTTACAGAAAGATTTAACCTAAGAGGAACAACCAGTAGCAATAGTGGACAGACAAGTAAAGAAGTTACAGTTAAAAGAAATACCTATAGTAAAGGTGATATGAAAAAAAATTACTCTTTTGAGGAAACTACTTGGGAAAGAGAGGAGGATATACGCGCTAGATATCTATATTTATTTGAACAATGAGGTTAGTGTTTATCTGCAACTGTGGTGGTGAAATTCGGGGACCGAATTTCTTTAAGGGAGGAAGAATGTAATAACCGTAAAATTTAACGAAAAATTCCAATTAAAGGGAATGTAGAAAAAAAAAAGAGAATTTTGACAATAGAGATAAGAACCAGTGAAAATATGTATATTTATTACATGGATTAAAGAATTACAAAAAAAAAAAGAAATATGAGAATTTATATTTTAGCGCGCTATTAGCAAAAATATTATTATTTATGTAGAAATAATTATGATTTGTTAAAAGTAAGTGGACTTTTAAGTAAAAGAAGTATTGTGTTGTTTAAAATAATTATATCGGCCTCTATTGAATTTTTATGGTATTTTTAGAAATATTCTTTCTTTTAATATGAATAAAGATATTTGTTTTGAAATTTGTTTTAATATGATTTTTATTGAGAAAAATTATGATTTAAGAGTTTAACTAAAGATTTATGAGGAAGGAAATTTTTAGAAATTTTTGGGATATTTTATGATGAAAAATGGAATTTATATGAATTTTTATAAAAAAAAATCCTATTATTAATTATTTAATAAATATTATTATATTTAAAAAAAAAAACAAATGTCAGAAACCATAAACGAAGCCGGGTGCAAAATTTCATAAAGAAGAAAAGAAAAAAAAAACGAAAAGGAATAGTAATGAATAGTGAGTGCATAGTAATCTCAAAATTTATCTTTCGATTTGAAGTGCTTAGGGGCTTCCAATCTCAAAACTGAAATTGTTATTGGATTCAGGACGAAGAGTACTTCAATTTTGACCGATCAGTTTTTCAAATCAACCGTTGAATCACTGTAGATCTGAAGTAGAAAATCTCGGTAAAAGGTAAGTTCTGAAAAACCTTACTTAAAGACTTCAAATTAGAAATCTGACACCGTAGATGGGTTCAGAAGCTTGATAAACATTAGAATATGTAATTTTTTCGGTCATTTGGTAACTTTTTATATGGCGGTGAATAGTACTTTTGGCCGTGAATAGTGGCGGATGAATAGTATTTCCGGCGATGAATAGTGACGATGAATAGTGTTTCCGGCGGTGAACAGTACCCGAGCTCATTTAAGGTTTTTGAACCTTCCGGACACGTTTTTGAAGCTTATTTGGTCAAATTCAGACTAGAAACGAGGATTTTAGGGCTGTCCAATCTGGAGCCCTTACCTGTGAGTAGATAATTCTTCCTATAACTTGTTTTTACTCTTCTTGAACTTTTCATTGATAAATGAGTATGATTACATGTTATTTATATGTTCATATGTTTCTGAAATGGTTTGGAATATTTGAAATGATTGAGAAATGATATCTAGTTCAAGAAGAGTATGAGTTTTGAAATAGATTTTGAAATGCTTTGAATACGATAATTCTAAATGCATTTCGCATTACATGGCAAAGAAAATATGATATGCATGTGGCATTAATTTTACAGTGTTATATTTGCCTTGAATATAGGCATGATTATATGATTTCTCTGATTGGAAAATTTATAATAAAAGATTTTGTACTGAGACTGAGAGCTCTGTTTTGAATGATATGTAAAGTGGTAAATTGCCGAATATGATTGTATGGTGAATTGTTTGATAATAATTCATTGCATATGATGGATATGCATTTTTTTTACATGTTTATATATTCATATAAATATATATATGTATTGATGAGAAATGACGAGATTATATGGCTTGAGACGATATTGTGAAGGTGGTATTAGTGGTAATGTGAGGAGGCAGTAGGGTGATGAACTCACATTCCCTAATTACCTATTGTGATGATGACAGTGGTAATGTGAGGAGGCAGAAGGGTGATGAACTCACATTCCCTGTTGATCTATTGAAGTTGTACTCAGTGGTAATGTGAGGAGGCAGTAGGGTGATGAACTCACATTCCCTGATTACCTATTCTGATTGTGACTATGGTAATGTGAGGAGGCAGAAGGGTGATGAACTCACATTCCATATTTATCTATTGAGTTTATTGAAAGTTGTGACATACTTGAGTATTATACAAAAGAATTGATTTTTATTGCATAACAAATTCGATTTAAGATCAATTTGTATCATATGTGGTTACAGATATTTGTATGTGATTTGAACTGAGATGTTTTGAAATGCGGGTCCCATATGAATGTACTCATGAATGTAACTTTTCAATATGAGAAACTTTGAAATGAAAAGTACATCCATATGTTGACCTAAGAAGTTATAGGGGGTGTTATCTGCTCACTGAGTTGTAAAACTCACTACACGATGTGGATCTATTTTTCAGATAAAGACACAGAGTTTGGTCCAGCAACCAAATGATCGACTAGAGGTTGTACTCCAGTGGTGAGCCTACATTGTTTCTAGGCTCTCAATGTTTTATAATTGAAAAATATTTGTATTCTAGAGTTGCTCTGAACGTCACAGGCAGGATCCTTGCTTCTACTGTTACTCTGGTGTTTATAGACGTAAATTGTATATTGTATATGTGTATGAGAACTTATATGTATTGGTTTATATGATAAAGAATGTCATTATGTTCATTTATGGAAAATATATGTGTATGGTATATGGATTTCACGTGCCCTAAATTTTGGGTCGTGACAAAACATGTCTCATAAAATATTCGGAGGATCTCATATCAGAACCACCACATCAGAGTCTAATCCCTTTCCGTACTTTGGTAGTATAGGATTTGTCTAAACTCAGCCTCTTGCTGAGGTTTGCCCTACTACCATTCAAGAGGACACGAGAAGGGACTCTATGTGGGTCTTTTCCCAAGCACACAGTAAGGGAAGGCAAATAACATCTCATATAACTGGCATTTCGCCATCATATAACTGGCATCTCGCCCATATATAGGAGGCATAAAGCTCTCCATCACATATCATCTCCCGTGTGTTGGCCCTCACACGAGGTTAGCACCACCTCCCCTGCTAACTGAAGCAATCAAGGTGCACACTAGGGCTAATATCACTTGCTGTTAGCAGACAGTGTTTCCAATATGATTCATCCACAGAAAATACCATATGCACATATGTCATATAATCTAGTATAAAATTCTCAATATAAAATAGACTTTTCAGTCTCAGTATATTCATCTGTCAAAACTTCCCAATCAGGAGAAACATATAATCATGCTCATATCTGAGGCAAACGTATCACTTTATAAATCAACGTCACATGCATAACATAATTTCTTTGCCGTGTAATGCGAAATACATTTAATAATCACATGTTCAATGTGTATCAAAATTCATTTCAAAATTCATACTCTTCTTAAACTAAATATCATATTTCAACTATTTCATATATTTTAAACCATTTCAGAAAAATATAAAAGTATAAATAACATGTAATCATACTCATTTATCAATGTAAAGTGCAAGAAGAGTAAAAACAAACAATAGGAAGAATTATCTACTCACAGGTAAGGGCTCCAGATTGGACAGCCCTAAAATGTACTTTTTCAATCTCTATTTGATCAAATTAACCTTAAAAACGTATTTGGAGGGTCCAAACAATTAAGATAGCAACTTCGAGAACTGGTCACTATTCACCGCCGAAAAATACTATGCACAACGAACAAAAATGATGTTAGATGGCCAAAAATATACCTATCCTAAGGTTTATCTAGCTCATAAATCTATCTACAGCGTCAGAATTTCAATTGGAGGTCTCTAAGTAAGTTTTTGGATTTACCTTTTTTCTGAGAATTTTTACTTTAGATCTACAGCGATTCAACGGCTGATTTGAAAATTTGATCAGTTAAAACTGTAGTATTCTTCGTCCTGAATCCAATAACACCTTCAGTTTTGAGATCGGAAGCCAATAGACACTCCAAATCGAGAGAAAAAGTTAAAGGTTACTATTCACTCACTATTCACTAACTATTCATCTTTCTCGTTTTTTCTCGACATTTCCCACGGCTCTCCCCGATTTCTTCTTTCTTTAATCTTTGTCTTCCTCTTTTTTTTTTACATATAATAATAATTATTAAATAATTAATAATATGATTTTCTTTTATATAAATTCGTATAAGTTTCGTTTTTTATTCTAAAATATCCTAAAATTTTTTAAAAATTCACATTCTCATAAACTTCTAATTGAACTCTTAAATCATAATTTTTCTTAATAAAAATCATAATAAAATAAATCTCAAAATAAATATCTTTATACATAATAAAAGAAAAAATATTTCTAAAAATATAACAAAATTTCATTAGAGGCCAATATAATTATTTTAAGCAAAACAATATTCATTTTAATTAAAAGTCTACTTACTTTTAGCAAAACGTAAATTCTCATATTTTTTTTGTATTTCTTTAACCCATGTAGTAAATATACATATTCTTGTCACATTTTCATAATCACTTATGGGATGTTAAAGTATAGATTAGATTACTGAGTATTTCACTAGAATCTCCTTGTATCAAGAAAGAAAATTTCCCAAGAATATTGAATTTAATCACTTTATAGTAATATTTCATACTGACATGACATAATGCCAACTAATTCATTCTCAATATCACATTACAGTCTACCATATCTAGACAACCAGGTACATCGGATGTCACATTCAGAAACCACTATATTTGGTATTTGTATCAATTCTTTAAATTCTTTAAGATGCATATCTCTTTCACTTTCAAGCTATAATTGATCCATAGAAACTTCTTAAAATATCACAATCTATCTTATACTATAAACTTTAGCAACTTGGAATAGAAAAGAATTTGAAACCCTATAGAATTCCTCAGCAGCACCTGAAGTATAAATATGTCCAGCTCATATTGATACTAAAGGTCCTACTAAAGAATTCTTTGCTCTGATAGCTACAGGGAAACTAGGCTCTGATACCAACTTATTACGTCCCTAATTTAAGAACGCGAATAACTCTATTATCCAATAATTTTATCTTTATCCCTTCGCAAATAATTTTACAACATCATATATAAGGATAATGTCATAAGTTTCCAAGTTTGCAATATTGCTAATTATACCTGCCAATTCTATGTCTATCAGAGTTACAACGGAAACAAGGATCCTGCCTGTGGCATTTAGAGCAACTCTAGAGTACATTTATATTACAAATTAAACACTGAGAGCTCAGAAATAATTTAGGCTCACCATAGATGTATGACACCTAATCGATCAAGAAGCCGTAGAACCAAACTCTGAGTTTTTATCTGAAAAACATATAAATCACGTGTAGTGAGTTTTACAACTCAGTGAGCAGATAACACCTCCTATGACCTCTCAGGTCAACATATAGATGTACTTATATAAAAAACAATTATCTCATCAAAAATTACATTTCAGAAGTACATCCATATGGGACCCGCATTATCAAATATTCTTTGTTCAAAATTCATAATAAGGTATTTCAAACCGTATGCAGTACTGAATAAACATTATTCAAATCATGTTCAAAATCATATTCAATACTGTAGAATCATTAACCAAATCATGTTATGCATCAACACATTTCTCATAAAATATTCGGAGGATCCCGTATCAGAACCACCATACTAGAGTTTGACCCCTTCCGTACTTTGGTGGTATAGGATTTGCCTAAACTCAGCATCTCGCTGAGGTTTGCCCTACTACCATTCAAGAGGACACGCGAAGAGACTCTGTATGGGTTTTTCCCAAACGCACAACAAGGAAAGGCAAATAACATCTCATATAACTGGCATCTCGCCCATATATAGGAGGCATTCCGCTCTCCTTCACATATAATCTCCCGTGTGTTGGCCCTCACAGGAGACTAGCACCACCTCCTCTGTTAGCTGAGGCAATCAAGGTGCGCACCAGGGCTAACATCACCTGCTGTTAGGAGACATTGTTTCCAATAAGATTCCTTCACAGAAAATACCATATGCACATATGCCATATAATCCAGTATAAAATTCTCAATATAAAATAGACTTTTCAGTCTCAGTATGTTCATCTGTCAAAACTTCTCAATCAGGGGAAACATATAATCATGCCCATATCCGAGGCAAAAGTATCACTTTATAAATCAATGTCACATGCATAACATAATTTCTTTGCCGTGTAATGCGAAATACATTTAAATATCACATGTTCAATGTATATCAAAATTCATTTTAAAATTCATACTCTTCTTGAACTAAATATCATATTTCAACTATTTCAGATATTTCAAATCAGTTCAGAAACATATAAAAGTATAAATAACATGTAATCATACTCATTTATCAATGTAAAGTTTAAGAAGAGTAAAAACAAACCATAGGAAGAATTATCTACTCACAAGTAAGGGCTCCAGATTGGACAGTCCTAAAATATACTTTTTCAATCTCTATTTGATCAAATTGACCTCAAAAATATATTTGGAGGGTCTAAACAATCAAGATAGCAACTTCGGGAACTGGTCACTATTCATCGCCGAAAATACTATTCACTCGCCGAAAAATACTATTCACGACGAACAAAAAGGCTGTTAGATAGCCGAAAATATACCTATCCTAAGGTTTATCTAGCTCCTGAATCTATCTACGGTGTTAGAATTTCAATTGGAGGTCTCTAAGTAAAAGTTTTAGGATTTACCTTTTTTTGAAATTTTCTACTTCAAATCTACGGCGAGTCAACGGCTAATTTGAAAATTTGATCGGTCAAAACTGTAGTATTCTTCGTTCTGAATCCAGTAGCACCTTCAGTTTTGAGATCGGAAACCAATAGACACTTCAGATCAAGAGAAAAAGTTAAAAGTACTATTCACTCACTATTCATTTCTCGATTTTTTTCCTTGACATTTGCACGACTCTCCCCGGTTTCTTCTTCTTTTAATCTTTTTTTTTAATAATAATAATAGTTATTTAATAATTAATAATATGATCTTCTTTTATATAAATTCATATAATATATCCAAGGCAAAGATATCTTTGTATAAATCAATATCATATACATAACATATTCTCTTTGCCATATAATAAGAAATGCATTTAAAAAAAATCATGTATTCAAAGCATTTAAAAATCTATTTCAAAAATCATACTCTTCTTGAACTAATTATCATATTTCAACCGTTTCAGAGATTTTAAATCATTTTAAGAACAAAT
This sequence comes from Gleditsia sinensis, assembly GCA_037074535.1. Taxonomy (NCBI): domain Eukaryota; kingdom Viridiplantae; phylum Streptophyta; class Magnoliopsida; order Fabales; family Fabaceae; genus Gleditsia; species Gleditsia sinensis. Next base: position 16,927,810 of record CM073464.1, read on the forward strand.
GAAAGTATAAATAACATGTAATCATACTCATTTACCAATGTAAAGTTCAAGAAGAGTGAAAACAAGTCAAATGATGAATTATCTACTCACCAATTTGAAGTACAAAGTTGGACACCCTTAAAATCCTAGTTTTTGATCTGAATTCAGCAAAATAAACCCCAAAATCGAGTCCGGAACGTCCGAAACCCTTAAAAATGACTCCGGATTTGCGAAATTTGGCCTCTGGGAGCTTAGTCAACGCAAGTCAACGTAACAGAGTCCGGGTACACGTGCCACAAGGGAAGGCTACGTGTGGGTTTCACTCTCCGGGGAAGATTCAGCGCGTGGGGGCGTGTGCAAGGGATTCTGGACCAGAAATTTGAGATTCAAAGGTTTTGGTACCTTCTGGATCGATCTACGGTTTTAGTTTTTGCGTTTGAGAACTAAAAATAGGAGTTTCGGGGGTTACCTTTTTGACCGATTTTCCCTTCAATTTTTTGGGCAATTTCCGACCAATTCTCTAGAAACTAATCGGATGGATTTGAAAAACTCTTCGTCTTGAGTCCGTTGGTGGTGGTGGTGTCGAAATCCGAGGTCCGTAGGCGGAGAAATCTTATAGAGAAGTTAGAGGAATTTCAGGGAGAATTTTCTGAATAGAGATGAAAAAATCTGCAAATGACCAACTTCCGGAGTGGCTGAGGCTCTTAAAATATCCCGGGGGACCTTTATGTAAAATTTCACTTTTAGAGGGAGGTCCTTGCAAATTTTTCTTATTTATATTTTAACCCCGAAACTTTTAAAAAATTGCATTTTTTGCCCTGAAACGTAAATTTCTCATATTTTTTTTGTAATTCTTTAATCCATGTAAATAATATCTTATTTTAACTGAGTCTTAACTCCATTTTCGAAATTCTCTTTTTAATTTCAAATCTTCTTTAATTTGAATTTAATTAAATTTACGGCTATTACATTCTTCCCCCCTTAAAGAAATTTGGTCCCCAAATTTCATCACCCTAGCTTCAAATAAATACTAACCTCATTGTTCAAACAAATGCGGATATCTGGCGCGGATGTCATGTTCTCTTTCCCACGTAGCTTCCTCAGATGAGTGGTTTTGCTATATCACCTTAACCATAGGAATGTCTCTTGACCGCAACTTTTTCACTTGTCGATCAGCAATAGTCATCAGCTTTTCTTCATAGGTTAAATTTTTATCCAATTGAATTTCCTGGAGTTGAATGACATAAGTCGGATCCGGTAAGTATTTTCGTAACATAGACACATGAAATACTAGATGAACATCACTCAGTTCGGGTGGCAGAGCTATGCGATATGCCACTGCACCTATTCTATATAATATTTCAAAAGGACCAATATACCGAGGGCTTAACTTCCCTTTCTTTCCAAATCTCATCACTCCTTTCATGAGTGATACTTTCAGGAACATTTGTTCACCCTCTGAAAATTCTAACTCCCTTCACCTATTATCAGCATACGCCTTTTGTCTACTTTGAGCTGCCTGCAGCCTTTCTCCAACCAGCTTTACCTTGTTCAATGCTTCTTGTACAAGATCTAGCCCTATAAGTTTAGCCTCTCCCACTTCGAACCATCCAATAGGAGATCTACACCGTCTACCATACAAAGCTTCGAATGGAGCCATCTGTATACTAGTCTGGTAACTATTATTATACGCAAATTCAGCCAAAGACAAGTACATATCCCAACTTCCAACAAAATAAAAAATGTAGGCTCGGAGCATGTCTTCTAAAATCTGAATCGTACGCTCAGACTGTCCATCGGTTTAGGGATGAAAAGTTGTGCTTAAATCCAACTTCGTTCCTAATGCCTCTTGAAAAGCTTTCCAAAATCGTGCCGTGAACTGCAGCCCTCGATTAGATATAATAGATATAGAAACTCCATGTAACCTAACTATTTTATTTAAGTAGAGCCTTGCATATTGAGCTACGTTATATGTAGTTTTCACAGGTAAAAAGTGTGCTGACTTCGTCATGCGGTTTATAATGACCCAGATAGAATCATATCCTTTGGGAGTCTTTGGTAATCCCGTAATGAAATCCATAGTAATTCTCTCCCACTTCCATTATGGTATTGCTATTCGTTGATGTAACCCTGCAGGTCGTTGATGTTAAGCTTTCACCTGTTGGCATGTCAGACAATGGGAAACAAACTCCGCGATATCTCTCTTCATACCATCCCACCAATACAATTCCTTCATATATTGATACATTTTTGTCGTTCCTAGGTGTATGGTATATGTAGATCGATGTGCTTCCTTCAATAATTGTTTTCTCAAATCATTGACATTTGGGACACATAATCGTCTACCGTATCTTAATACCCCTTCAGTGTCCACTGAGAATTCAGAATCTTAGGTATCCTTTAATTTATTCTTAATCTTAAGCAAATTGGCATCCTTATCTTGATTAACTTTGATTTGGTCAACTAAAGAAGATTGAAGTTGCACATGAGCCAAAAATATCCCCGGTTCCTTTAATTTAAATTTTATCCCCTTACTTTCTAACTTATGGATTTCTTCCAACAATGGTCGTCGCACCTCTGCTATATGGGCCAAGCTTCCCATGGATTTTCTGCTTAGAGTATCAGTGACTACATTTGCTTTGCCGGGATGATACAAAATCGTACAATCATAATCCTTTAGTAGTTCCATCCACCTCCTTTACCTTAAATTAAGACCCTTCTGTTAAAAAATATACTTAAGACTTTTATGATATGTATAAATCTCGCATGTCTCACCATACAAATAATGCCTCCAAATTTTAAGAGCGACAACTACTGCTGCCATTTCTAAGTCATGAGTCGGATAATTTTGCTCATGTGGTTTAAGCTGTCTAGATGCATATGCAATGACTCGACCATTTTGCATCAACACACATCCTAATCCAATTCTCGATGCATCACAGTATACCGTATATCCTCCAATACCTGAAGGAATAGCCAATACTGGTGCCGTAGTCAAACATTCTTTGAGTTTCTGAAAACTTCTTTCACATTCATCTGACCAGTCAAACTTTATTCCCTTTCTTGTCAACCTTGTCAAAAGAGCAGCTATCTTTGAAAATTATTTAACAAATCTACGATAATAGCCTTCTAACCCAAGAAGACTACGAATCTCTGTAACTGTCGTAGGGCGTGGCCATTGCTGCACTGCTTCTATCTTTTTGGGATCAACTCGAATACCATCTTTGGTAACGACATGCCCTAAGAATGTAACACTACTAAGCCAAAATTCACATTTTGAAAACTTAGCATATAACTGGTGTTCTATTAGAGTTTGTAAAGCTATTCTTAAATGCCGCTCATACTCCTCTAAACTCTTTGAATAAACCAAGATGTCATCTATAAATACAATAATAAACTAATCCAGGAAAGGTTTAAATACCCTATTCATTAAGTCCATAAATGTAGCTGGGGCATTCGTTAAACCAAATGGCATTACTAAGAACTCGTAGTGCCCATATCGAGTCCTAAAAGCAGTTTTCGAAATATCTTCCTTCTTTATCTTCAATTGATGATACCCAGATCTCAGATCAATTTTTGAAAAACATTGGGCACCTTATAACTGATCAAACAAATCATCTATTCTGGGTAAAAGATATTTATTTCTTATAGTCACTTTGTTCAACTGCCTATAATCAATACATAGGCGTAAAGATCCATCCTTCTTTTTCACAAAGAGAACAGGAGCACCCCAAGGAGATGTACTGGGTCGAATAAAACCTTTATCCAGTAAATCTTACAGTTGCTCCTTTAATTTCTGCAGGTGCCATCCTATAAGGAGGTATGGATATTGATTGTGTTCCGGGGAGAAGATCAATACCAAATTCAATCTCTCGGTCTGGTGGTAATCCTGGCAACTCTTCAGGAAATACATCGGGAAATTCTTTAACTATTGGAATCTGCTCTAAACTTGTATACTTCATATCAACATCCTTGACTACTGCTAAATACCCCTGGCATCCTTTTTGTAACAGTTTATGAACTGTTAAAGTTGAAATTAAATTACTAGACTCCTTACTACAATCTCCTTGTATCATAAAGGAAGATTCTCTAGGAACATTAAACTTAATCACCTTATGATGACAGTCTAGAATGGCATGGCATGATGCCAACCAATCCATTCTCAAAATCACATCAAAGTCTATCATATCTAGAACTATCAAATCTATAAGAGTCTCCTTGCCTTCTATCGAAATCTCACACGATCTATACACATCATTTACCAGTAAGAATTCTCCCATTGGAGTACCTACCATAAAAGAACAATGTAAACTAGCAGGTTCTCTATCCAATTTCTTAGCAAAGCATGGTGATATATAAGAATGAGTAGAACCAGGATCGAATAGGACATATACTTTATGCGAACATACTGACAATGTACTTGTCATAACTGCATTGGAGGCCTGAGCATCTTGTCGTGTCAAAGCAAAAACTCGAGCTGGTTTTCAGCCTCGACTTTTTGATCATCTACCAGTATCACCACTACTTGCTTGGACTGAAGCTGCTCTACTGGGTCATGCTGGAGCAGATGCAGGAGGTGAAACTAGTTGTACTGATGCTTGACTAAAACTTCGCAGTTGTAGACAATTCTTCATCAAATGACCCATTTGTCCACACTTAAAACATGCACTTGTTTCTCTGTGACATTGTCCAATATGGGGCCTGCCATAATTTGGACATGGTGGAATTGATCTTGAGTCTTGTTGACTCGGGGGTCTCATGTTTCTTTGGAACATTCTCTGCTTACTGATGTTAACTGATGGTTGGTTAGAACTACCAGCTCTTGTTTGAGTAAGGCGCTGTGGATTTTGAAATCTTAATCCACTGACTATAGGATTATATCTAGTTTGTACATTACTGTCTCGCTCTCTTTTTCTTCTTTTTAAACCTTCAATATCTGCTTGCTCTCGTGTTTCCATCATTCTACTACAGTCCACCGCTGCTGAATAAGTTAAAAAATGATGCATCTGAGGGGCCACCGATTTAAACAATGGACGTATCAATCCCGAAACAAACCTCTTAATTCTATCCTTTTCAGTAGGGACCAGATATGGTGCATATCTGGACAACCGAGTAAAATAGATGTCATATTCATAAACTTTCATATTCGGTGTCTGTCTTAATTCTTTAAATTCTCTTACCCTCTTGTCTCTTTCACTCATTGGCAGGAAGCAATTCATAAATGCTTCCTTAAATTCATCCCACTCCATTGGGGGTAAAGTATCAAATCTTCCTAGTACCAGAGTTTCAAATCAAACTTGGGCCACATCTGATAATTGAAAGGCCACTAGTTCAACAAATCTTCTAGAAGTACACCCTAAAGCTCTAAAGACTCGTTCCACAGCATCAACGAATATCTGTGAGTCTTCTCGAACATCCGACCCAGAAAAAGTCGGAGGTTTTAGTTTAAGGAACTGCAGTAATGACACCTTAATCCCTGTAGTCTTGTCTTCTTGCTCAGCTGTTCTTCTCAATCTTGTACTTTAGGAGCATTTTCTGGTGGCTGGCCATCCCTTTTGCCTTGATCCACTATAAATCCAGCCAACGTCTCTAAACTTCTATGTATACCAACAATCATATCTGCTGTCCTATCATGTGGCTCTTGAAGAGGTTCTACTCTTTCCTCAGAGACTCTATCAAACATAGGGACTTGTTCATCTTGTCTTGGAGTTCTTATACCCCGTGCACGTCCTCTACCTCTACCTCTACCTCTTCCTCTAAGTCGGCCTCTTCCACGACCTCTTTGTACTGGAATTGTAGATTGTGCAGACTCTTCAGTAGAGGGTGCACGATCTACAGCTTCTTCTCTAGCGACCGCTCTAGTTCTTGGCGGCATTATTTACTATACAGAATAAAACACTTTTTAAGATACCATCACATTCGATTAACCTTATACTATGAGCTTTACAGACTTAGAATAGAATGGAAGATAATATCCTATAGAATCCCTCAGCAACACCTGAAGTATAGATATGTCCGACTCATATCGATACTAAAGGTCCTACTAAAGAATCATTTGCTCTGATTGTCACAGGGAAATCTAATGCTCTAATACTAACTTGACACATCCCTACTTTAGGAACGCAAAAATCTCTAATATCCGATAAACTTTATTATTATGCACTTGTAAATAGTTTCGCAATATCACATATCCGAGTATTACCATATGTTTACAAATTTGCAATACTAATAATTATACATGCCAAGTCTATATATATAACAGATTTACAACGGAAACAAGGATCCTGCCTGTGATGTTCAAAGCAACTCTAGAGTACAAATATATTACAAGTTTACATACTGAGAGCCCAGAAACAATTTAGGCTCACCACTGAAATACGACACCTAGTCGATCAAGAAGTCGCAGGATCAGACTCTGGGTCTTTATCTGAAAAATATATCAACCACGTGTAGTGAGTTTTACAACTCAGTGAACAGATAATACCTCCTAAGACCTCTCAAGTCAACATATGGAAGTACTGATTTCTGGCAGTAAATAGTGGTGCTGAATAGTATTTTCCGGCAGTGAATAGTATTTTTCGGCGGTGAATAGTATTTTTTGGTGGTGAATAGTACCCATAGCGTTGACTGAGCTCCTAGAGGCCAAATTTAACAAATCCGGAATCATTTTCAAGCTTTTTGAACATTCCGAACTCGATTTTGAGGTTTATTTTGCTGAATTCGGATTAGAAACGAGGATTTTAAGGGTGTCCAACTTTGTAACTCAAATTTGTGAGTAGGTAATTCTTCCTATAACTTATTTTTACTCTTCTTGAACTTTACATTGATAAATGAGTATGATTACATGTTATTTATACTTTTATATGTTTCTGAAATGGTTGAAATATGATATTTAGATCAAGAAAAGTATGAATTTTGAAATAAATTTTGATACACATTGAACATGTGATATTTAAATGTATTTCGCATTACACGGCCAAAAAATTATGTTATGCATGTGACGTTGATTTATAAAGTAATACATTTGCCTCGGATATGGGCATGATTATATGTTTCCCCTGATTGAGAAGTTTTGACAGATGAATATACTGAGACAGAAAAGTCTGTTTTACATTGAAAATTTTATACTGGATTACATGGCATATGTGCATATGATATTTTCTGTGGAGGAATCATATTGGAAACACTGTCTGCTAACAGTAGGTGATGTTAACCTTGGTGCGCACCCTAATTGCCTCAGCTAGCAGAGGAGGTGGTGCTAGCCTCGTGTGAGGGCCAACACACGGGACATTATATGTGAAGGAGAACGGAATGCCTCCTATATATGGGCAAGATGCCAGTTATATGAGATGTTATTTGCCTCCCCTTGTTGTGTGCTTGGGAAAGACCCATACAAAGTCCCTTCGCGTGTCCTCTTGAATGGTAGTAGGGCAAACCTTAGCGGCATGCTGAGTTTAGGCAAATCTTATACCACCAAAGTACGGAAGGGGTCAAACTCTGGTATGGTAATTCTGATATGGGATCCTCTGAATAAGTTATATGAGAAATATTCGATGCATAACATTATTTGATAAATAATTTTACAGTTTGTATATGAATATGAATTGTTAACAGAGATGTTTTGAAATGCGAGTCTCATATGAATGTACTTCTGAATGTAACTTTTCTTTATGAGAAACTTTGAAATGAAAAGTACATCCATATATTGACCTTAGAGGTTATAGGAGGTGTTATCTGCTCACTGAGTTGTAAAACTCACTACACGATGTTGATCTATTTTTCAGATAAAGACACAGAGTTTGGTCCAACAGCCACGTGATCAATTAGGGGTCGTACTTCAGTGGTGAGCCTACATTGTTTCTAGGCTCTCAGTGTTTTATATTGTAATATATTTGTACTCTAGAGTTGCTCTGAATGTCACAGGCAGGATCCTTGTTTCCGCTGCAAATCTGATATACATATAGACCTAGCATGTATAATTATCAATATTAGAACCTTGTAAACATGTGATGTTACTCTTATATATGATATTGTGAAACGATTTGCAAATACATAATGATAAAGTTTATCAGATATTAGATGAATTCGCGTTCCTAAAATAGGGGCGTGAGGAAAGAGTAGAACCTCCTCAAGAGCTACATGATAGGACAACTGATATAATAGCGGGTATACATAGGAGTTTAGAGACGTTGGCAGGATTTATAGTGGATCAGGGTAGAAAGGATGGCCAGCCACCAGAAAATGCTCCTGAAATACAAGAACTAGGAAGAATAGCTGAGCAAAAGGACAAGACTACAGGGATTGAGGTGTCATTACCGCAATTCCTTAAGCTAAAACCTCTGACTTTTTTTGGGTCGGATGTTCAAGAAGATCCACAGATATTCGTTAATGCTGTGGAACGAGTCCTTAGAGCTTTAGGGTGTGCTTCTAGAAGACCTGTTGAACTAGTGGCCTTTCAATTATCAGATGTGGCCTAAATTTAGTTTGAAACTCTGGTATTAGGAAGATCTGATACTTTACCCCCAATGGAGTGGGATGAATTTAAGGAAGCATTTATGAATCGCTTCCTGCCAATGAGTGAAAGAGACAAGAGGGCCAGAGAATTTGAAGAATTAAGACAGACACTGAATATGACAGTTTCTGTCTATGACATCCGTTTTACCCGGTTGTCCAGATATGCACCATATCTGATCCCTACTAAAAAAGATATAATTAAGAGGTTTGTTTCAGGATTGATACGTCCATTGTTTAAATCGGTGGGCCCTCAGATGCATCATTTTTCAACTTATTCAGCAACGGTGGACTGTGCTAGAATGATGGAAACACGAGAGCAAGCAGATATTGAAGGTTTAAAAAGAAGAAAAAGAGAGTGAGACAGTAAAGTACAGACTAGATATAATCCTACAGTCAGTGGATCAAGATTTCAAAATCCACAACGCTTTACTCAAACAGGAGCTGGTAGTTTTAACCAGCCATCAATTAACATCAGTAAGCAGAGAATGTTCCAAAGAGATATGAAACCCCCGAGTCAACAAGACTCAAGATCAACTCCACCATGTCCAAATTGTGGCAGGGCCCATACTGGACAGTGTCGCAAAGAAACTAGTGCATATTTTAAGTGTAGATAAATGGGTCATCTGATGAGAAATTGTCCACAACTGTGAAATTTTAGTCAAGCATCAGTACAACCAGTTTCACCTCTTGCATCTGCACCAACGCAACCTAGTAGGGCAGCTTCAGTCCAAGCAAGTAGTGGTGGTACTGGTAGAGGATCAGGAAATCGAGGGCGAGAACTAGCTCGAGTTTTTGCCTTGACACGACAGGATGCTCAGGCTTCAAATGCAGTTATGACAGGTACATTATCTGTATGTTCCAATAAAGCATATGTCATGTTCGATCCTGACTCTATACATTCTTATATATCACCATGCTTTGCTAAGAAATTGAGTAGAGATCCCATTAGTTTGCATTGTTCTTTTATGGTATGCTACTCCAATGAGAGAATTCTTGCTGGTAAATGATGTGTATAGATCATGTGAAATTTCGATAGAAGATAAGGAAACTCTTGTAGATTTGATAGTTTTAGATATGGTAGACTTTGATGTGATTTTAGGAATGGATTGGTTGTCATCATATCATGCCATTCTAGACTGTCACCATAAGGTGATTAAGTTTAATGTCCTTGGAGAACCTTCTTTCTCAATACAAGAAGGCCATAATAAGGTGCCTAGTAATTTAATATCTGCACTGACAGCTCATAAACTGTTACAAAAGGGATGCCAGGGGTATTTAACAGTAGTCAAGGATGTTGATATGAAGTATACAAGTGTATAGCATGTTCCAATAGTTAAAGAATTTCCTGATGTGTTTTCTAAAGAGTTGTCAGGATTACCACCAGACCGAGAGATTGAGTTCGGTATTGATTTTCTCCCCGGAACACAACCAATATCCATACCTCCTTATAGGATGGCACCTGCAGAACTTAAAGAATTGAATGAGCAATTGCAAGATTTACTGGATAAAGGTTTTATTCGACCTAGCACATCTCCTTGGGGTGCTCCTGTCCTCTTTGTGAAGAAAAAGGATGGATTCTTACGTTTAAGTATTGATTATAGGCAGTTGAATAAAGTGACGATACGGAATAAATATCCTTTACCCAGAATAGATGATTTGTTTGATCAATTATAGGGTGCCCAATATTTTTCAAAAATTGATCTGAGATTTGGGTATCATCAGTTGAGGATAAAGAATGAGGATATCCCGAAAACTTCTTTTAGGACTCGATATGGACATTACGAGTTCTTAGTAATGCCATTTGGTTTAACAAATGCCCCAGCTACATTTATAGATTTAATGAATACGATATTTAAACCTTTCTTGAATCAGTTTATTATTGTATTTATAGATGACATCGTAGTTTATTCAAAGAGTTTAGAGGAGCATAAACGGCATTTAAGGATAGCTTTACAAACCCTGAGAGAACACCAGTTATATGCTAAGTTCTCAAAATGTGAATTTTGACTTAGTAGTGTTACATTCCTAGGACATGTGGTTACCAAAGATGGTATTCAAGTTGATCCCAAAAAGATAGAAACAGTGCAGCAATGGCCACGTCCTACGACAGTTACAGAGATTCGTAGTTTTCTTGGGTTTGCAGGCTATTATCGTAGATTTGTTAAAGATTTTTCAAAGATAGCTGCTCCTTTGACCAGATTGACTAGGAAAAGAATAAAGTTTGAGTGGTCTGATACTTGTGAAGAGAGTTTTCATAAATTAAAGGAGTGCTTAACTACAGCCCCAGTCCTTACCATTCCTACGGATACTGGAGACTATGTAGTATTCTATGATGCATCTAGAGTGGTCTTAGGCTGTGTGTTAATGTAAAATGGAAGAGTAGTTGCTTATGCATCCAGACAGTTGAAGAAACATGAATAGAATTATCCCACCCCTGATTTAGAGATGGCAGCTGTAGTATTTGCTTTAAAGATTTGGAGACATTACCTGTTTGGAAGAACTTGTGAGATTTATACAGATCACAAGAGTCTCAAATATATTTTTCAATAGAAGGATCTTAATTTGAGGCAAAGAAGATGGATGGAACTACTGAAAGATTATGACTGTACGATTTTGTATCATCCAGGCAAAGCAAATGTAGTAGCTGATGCTCTAAGCAGAAAGTCCATGGGAAGTTTGGCTCATATAGCAGAGGTGCGACAACCATTGTTAGAAGAAATCCATAAGTTAAAAAGTAAGGGGATAAAGTTTGAAGTAAAAGAACCGAGAATATTATTGGCTCATGTGCAGCTACAATCTTCCTTAGTTGAGCAAATCAAAGCCGATCAAGACAAGGATGCTAGTTTGCTCAAGATTAAGAGTGAATTGAAGGATAGCAAGGATTCTGAATTCTCAGTGGATACTGAAAGGGTATTAAGATACGGTAGACGATTATGTATCCCAAATGTTAATAATTTGAGGAAATAAGTTTTGGAGGAAGCACATCGATCTACATATACCATACACCCAGGAGCGACAAAGATGTACCAAGACATGAATGAATAGTATTGGTGGAATGGTATGAAGAGGGATATTGCGGAATATGTTTCCCATTGCCTAACATGCCAGCAGGTGAAAGCTGAACATCAACAACCCGCTGGGTTACATCAGCGAATAGAAATACCAGAATGGAAGTGGGAGAGAATTACTATGGATTTTATCACAGAATTACCAAGGACTCCCAAAGGAAATGATTATATCTAGGTCATTATAGACCGCATGACGAAGTCAGCACACTTTCTGCCTGTGAAAACAACCTACAACGTAGCTCAGTATGCAAGGCTCTACTTAAATGAAATAGTTAGGCTACATGGAGTCCCTATATCGATTATATCTGATCGAGGGCCGCAGTTCATATCACGATTTTGGAAAGCTTTTTAAGAGGCATTAGGAACGAAGTTGGATTTGAGTACAGCTTTTCATCCCCAAACCGATGGTCAGTTTGAGCGTACGATTCAAATTTTAAAAGACATGCTCCGAGCTTGCATTTTTTTATTTTGTTGGAAGTTGGGATATGTACTTGTTTTTGGTTGAATTTGCGTATAATAATAGTTACCAGACTAATATACAGATGGCTCCATTTAAAGCTTTGTATGGTAGACGGTGCAGATCCCCCATTGGATGGTTCGAAGTGGGTGAGACTAAACTTATAGGGCTAGATCTTGTACAAGAAGCTTTGAACAAGGTAAAACTGATTAGAGAAAAGCTGCAGGCAGCTCAAAGTAAACAAAATGTGTATGCTAATAATAGATGAAGAGTTAGAATTTTCAGAAGGTGAACAAGTGTTCCTGAAAATCTCACCCATGAAAGGAGTGATGAGATTTGGAAAGAAAGGAAAATTAAGTCCTCGGTATATAGGTCCTTTTAAAATATTGGATAGAGTAGGTTCAGTGATATATCGCATAGCTCTGCCACCAGAACTGAGTGATGTTCATCTAGTTTTTCATGTGTCTATGCTACGGAAATACTTAACGGATCCTACTCATGTCATTCAACCCCAAGAGATTCAATTGGATAAGAATTTGACCTATGAGGATAGGCCTATGTGCATTGCTGATCGACAAGTGAAAAAGTTGCGATCAAGAAAAATTCCTATAGTTAAAGTGATATGGAAAAATCACTTTTTTAAGGAGGCTACCTGGGAAAGAGAAGATGATATGCGCGCCAGATACCTACTTTTGTTTAATTAATGAGGTTAGTGTTTATTTTTCATTACGGTGATGAAATTTGGGGACCGAATTTCTTTAAAGGGGGAAGAATGTAATAGCCGTAAATTTAATAAAGTCTAACGTAAAGAAAATTTTGAATAATAGAGAGAATTTTGGAAATGGAGATAAGAACCGGTGGAAATAATGTTATTTATCACATGAATTAAAGAATTACAAAAGAAATATAAGAATTTATATTTTGACGGTACTTTTTATATTTTTTAAATGATAGTATTTTGCTATAAGCAAATATATTTTTATTTGTTTAAAAATGATTATATTTTACTAAAAGTAAGTAGACTTTTAATTAAAAGAAGTATTGTGTTGCTTAAATAATTATACCGGCCTCTAATGAATTTTTATGGTATTTTTAGAAATATTCTTTCTTTTAATATGTATAAAGATATTTATTTTGAAATTTTTTTTACAACGATTTTTATCAAGAAAAATTATAATTTAAGAGTTTAACTAAAGATTTATGAGAATAGAAATTTTTAGAAATTTTTGAGATATTTTATGATGAAAAATAGAATTTATATAAAAGAAAATTCTATTATTAATTTTTTAATAATTATTATTATTATATTTAAAAAAAGAAGTAAATGATAAAACGGAAGGAGAAACTAGGGGTGCCGTCTGCAAATCGAAACTGAGAGACGGAATAGTGAGTGAATAGTAATATACAACTTTATCTTTCGATCTGAAGTGCCTATTGGCTTCCAATCTCAAAACTAAAGGTGTTACTGGATTCAGGACGAAGAATACTTCAGTTTTGACCGATCAATTTTTCAAATCAGCCGTTGAATTGCCGTAGATCTGAAGTAGAAAATCTCGGTAAAAGATAAATTCTGAAACTTTTAGAAATTTCAAATTAAAAATCTGACTCCGAAGATAGATTTAGAAGTTAGATAAATATTAAGATATGAATTCGTTTCGGTGATTTGGTAAATTTTTTTGTATCGGTGAATAGTAATTTTCGGCAGTGAATAGTGGCAGTAAATAGTATTTTTCGGTGGTGAATAGTACCAATAGCGTTTACCGAGCTCCTAGAAGCCAAATTTAGCAAATCTGGAGTCATTTTCAAGGTTTTTGAACATTCCAAACTTGATTTTGGGGTTTATTTTGCTGAATTCGGATCAAAAATGAAGACTTTAAGGGTGTCTAACTTTGTACCTCAAATTTGTGAGTAGATAATTCTTCCTATAATTTGTTTTTACTCTTCTTGAACTTTACATTGATAAATGAGTATGATTACATGTTATTTATACTTTTATATGTTTATGAAATGGTTTGAAATATTTGAAATGGTTGAAATATGATATTTAGATCAAGAAGAGTATGAATTTTGAAATAAATTTTGATACACATTAAACATGTGATATTTAAATATATTTCGCATTACACGGCCAAGAAATTATGTTATGCATGTGACGTTGATTTATAAAGTAATACGTTTGCCTTGGATATGGGCATGATTATATGTTTCCCCTGATTGAGAAGTTTTGACAAATGAATATATTGAGACTGAAAAGTCTGTTTTATATTGAAAATTTTATACTGGATTATATGGCATATGTGCATATGGTATTTTCTGTGAAGGAATCCTATTGGAAACACTGTCTAAAGTTCAAGAAGAGTAAAAACAAATCAAAGGAAGAATTATCTACTCACCAATTTGAAATACAAAGTTGGACACCCTTAAAATCTTAATTTCTGATCTAAATTCAGCAAAATAAAACCCAAAATCGAGCTCAGAACGTCCGAAAACTTTAAAAATGACTCCGGATTTGTGAAATTTGGCCTCTGGGAGCTCGGTCAACGCAAGTCAACACAACAGGGTCCAAGTACACGCGCCACCAAGGAAGGCTGCGCGTGGGCTTCACTCTCCGGGGAAGATTCGATGCGTGAGGGCGCGTGCAAGGGATTCTGGACCTAAAATTTGAGATCCAAAGGTTTCGGTACTTTCTGAATCGATCTACGGTATCAGTTTTTGCGTTTGAGAACTAAAAATAAGAGTTTCGAGGGTTACCTTTTTGGCCCATTTTCCCTTCAATTTTTCGACCAATTCTCTAGAAACCAATTGGATGGATTTGAAGAACTCTTTGTCCTGAGTCCGTTGGTGGTGGTGGTGTCGAAATCTGAGGTCCGTAAGCGGAGAAATTTTAGAGAGAAGTTAGAGGATTTTCGGGGAGAATTTTCTGAAGAGAGATGAAAAAATCTACAAATAACCAACTTCCGGAGTGGCTGAGGCTCTTAAAATATCCTGGGATTCCTTGATTGGAAAGTTTTGACAGAGAAAATATTCTGAAATTGAAAATGTTATATTATGATAGAATCTCTGATTTATAAATATGGGATAGATGAGAATATGATTTTGTGGAGGAATCCTATTGGAAACACTGTCTGCTAACAGCAGATTATGTTAGCTCTGGTACGCACCTTGATTGCCTTAGCTAGTAGGGGAGGTGGTGCTAGCCTCGTGTGAGGACCAACACACGGGAGATTATATGTGAAGAAGAGAATAATGCCTCCTATATATGGCGAGATGCTAGTTATATGATGGCGAGATGCCAGTTATATGAGATGTTATTTGCCTTTCCTTGCTGTTTGCTTGGGAAAAGACCTACATAGAGGCTGAGTTTAGGCAAATCCTATACCACCAAAGTACGGAAGGGGATTAGACTCTGATGTGGTGGTTCTGATATGGGATCTTCCAAATATTTTATGAGACATGTTTTGATGCATAACACATTTTGATTAATGATTTTACAATCTTGAATACGATTATAAACTTGATATGAACATTGTTTATACAGTACCACATATGGTTTGAAAGACTTGATTATGATTTTTGAACAGAGAATATTTGAAAATGCAAGTCCCATGTAGATGTACTTCTTAAATGTAATTTTTGAATTCTTAATTTTTATTAGACGAATACATCCATATATTGATCTGAGACGTCTTAGGAGATATTATCTGCTCACTGAGTTGTAAAATTCACTACACGTGGTTGATATATTTTTCAAATAAAGACCCAGAGTTTAGTCCTGCGACTTCTTGATCGACTGGATGTCGTATTTTAGTGGTGAGCCTAAATTGTTTCTGGGCTCTTAATATGTAAATTTGTAATATATTTGTACTCTAGAGTTGCTCTAAACGTCACAGGCAGGATCTTTGTTTCCACTGTAAACATGTTATATATATATACTTGACATGTATAATTATAAGTATTGCAAATTTGTAAACATATGGTAATACTCGGATATGTGATATTGTGAAACTATTTACAAGTACATAATAATAAAGTTTATCGGATATTAGAGATTTTCGCATTCCTAAAGTAGGGATGTGACATTTATGGGGGTATATACAGTATAACATCTTTAATTTTATTTTATTTATTAATAAAAATATATAAATATTTAACTAAAAAAATAAAATTTATTAAATAATTTTTAAATATATAAATCTTAAAAATTCTTCACCTTATGTATATGTATAAAAACTATTTCTAACATTAAGTAAATAGAAAAAAAAAAATCTAATAAAAAGAATTATAAATAACGTTATAAAGAGAGACAAAATTCTTGAATTATGAAGATAAATGTTTAAAAGTAAGTAAATGTTTTAAAATTTTTAAAAAAATTGAATTAGAGTAATTTTTTCTAATTTAAGAATTAAAGTTCTTAAATTTAACATCTCCACCCATTCATTTAGGCTTTCACCTATAGACACTATATAAAATTTTTTTCACTTCACATAAGTTTTTAATAAGTCAAATGGATAGCTCAAGCAAAAGATATAACATAGACTTAAATTAAGATATAAAAATTTGACCAATAGCCCAAAAAAGATGAAAGTATAATCAAACCCTCCATGAGATGTAGGAATTTCAGTCAAAGTAAAGAAAATTGACAAAAATGAACTCAAATTCAAAAGGAAAAAATAAAAATCATGTAATGAAATAGTAGTGTAATAATGATCAATATTATGTCACATGACATTAGGACAAAATATCTATATCTTACATTCATAATTTCATCAAGTCATGTGATGCTATAATAGGTAATAATACATAGAATTATGATAAAACACCCATATCTTACACAAATAATTTAAGCTAAGTAAATGAGACTCAATGACTGAAAATGTACCACTTAAAAAGGCAAACCTATCATATTTGAATGAGACAAAAGAAAAAAAAAATCTTAAATCAAAAGAACTTTGCCCTTTGTCTTTATAATATTTTATCATAATAAATCATCTTTTTGCTATGCATATCTTGACTAAGGGAGAGGAAAATAAGAACATAATTTGTTTTTTCTCAAAAAAACAAACAAGTACATCCTAATTGTAATAAGGTAGACTCGTGATTATGAGAGGAGGACCACTTAATAATTTATTTAAGCAAAAATCACTCTTATAACATTAAAATTTTATCTAAGTGAAGGAGAGGAAAAAACAAAAGTAAGGTAGAGTGAAGATAAGAGAGAAAGAGAGGAGAAGAGAAGAAGAAAGAAGAAAAAAAATTCTAGAAGACTAAGTACTCAAGGTAAGTTAACTTAATCTTCATTTAAATCAATCATTTATGTTCATCATTGAGATTTAAAAATTCATCATCCTTCTCTTATTTAAGTTGCTGGAAAAACAAAGAGAATGTACAAATCTTACCACTTCTTTCAAGAGAAAAAAAAATTCGCTAAATGAATTAAAGAAATCTTTAAGTAGGTTTAACAATATATCTTTTTAAAAAAAAAATTTAAAATTTATAACATTTATATGAAATTTTGATTTTAGAACTTTAATAAAATGTACAATATTCGCTGCTTTAATTATTGGCCATGGATGTTGTTATATCATGTTACATATTGATCTTGTATGTGATGTATATTTGAATACTTAGGTTGGTGTGGAAGGTTCTGCATAAATATGGTTATGGGTGACAAAATTTTAAGATTTTGTGCCGCTGTTATGTATATTTAGATATAGTAAAAAATTGATAGAATATATTAAATTGAGTGTAAAGAATCTAATTAAAATATTGAAATTAGTAATCCTATGGTTATATGGAAATTAGGAAGAAAATAAAAGAGAATTTAATAAAAGGATGAACTAGAACCTTAAGAAGTGTTTTGATTAAAAAAATAAATTTCGAAATAATCAAGAAAGTTTCTGTTTTTTAAATTCTAAGAAGAATACGTTAGAAATTAAAAGGAATGATTAACATAAAAAATGTAAATATATGTCTCATAGATTTGTAACTACTGAAATCACCCAATTTAGAGTTTAAATAAGGGAGATATGGTCTGATTAATAAGCAATTGTCAGAAAATAGTTACATAGGGAAAAATCTGTTAGGCATGGTTCTGTGTTTGAATTTCTGATAACAATTTGTAGGTAACTAAAAAAAATGATTAATATAAAAAATATAGATATATGACTCATAAATTTTTAACCATTGAAATCACTCAATTTAGAGTCCATAGGAGAGAGATATGATTAAATTAATAAATAGAGGTCAAAACCTACTCAAGAAAAAATAACATTGAATTTGAGAGAGTAATAACACTAAGATTCCTCCCGATTTCACTAAAATATTTAACATAAATATTTTAGAGGATTGTCTTAACTTTAAATGAACACCAAAATTACCTCAATCAGAATTAAAATAAGGGAGTTATGCTCTGATTAGTGAGAGATGAAAATAATATTTAAGAAAGAATTTTTTTTTATAAATGATGAAAATAATAAATAACTAATGTATGCTCTAACTATTGCCATTACACGAACTCTTTACCATCTTAAATATGTAATTTTGACATAAAAATATTTTATAAATTAATATTTAAAAATAATTATATTCATAGCATGATTGCATTTTATCAATAATTTTTAGTAATGATTATAATTTAATCATAAATTATGACATGTGAATATAATAAACATATTTGTTATTAAAATCATATTTTGCCTATTAATGTTAAAAAAAAAGAGACGAGTGCGATCACATAGTAGAAGATGCACTACTCACTGCTATGATTATGTTAATGAAAAAAGAAAGAGAAAGTGTGTCATGTCAAATGAAACAAAAAAAAACTCATACCGAAAAGTAAAAAGTACTCACTCTAATTGAAGTAGTTTGATATAAAAATAAATTGATAACCATCATATAATACTCTAAAAATAGTTATTCATGTCATACATGTCATTACTATATAGTTTTTATATGTAAAAATAAAATACATTCATATGACCTAAGATATTTGTTGTAGTTTATACAAATGAATAACACTTGATGAACAATATTGATGATTATGATTTATTTTTTAACTTAATAGAATTTAATTCTCATTATATTTTTATATCATGTTTAGAAGACTAAATATGCAAATATTTTCTATGACTGACTTTTAGTGTACGTTCGATCGAATTGACTAAAATCTTAGTGAAGGTACAACCACCTGCATCCGTATCTCCGAAATTAGTCAATATAAATGAATAAGATGTAAACATATATGTGTTTGATTTTTGTACAGACTTTTTTAATTAATAATGTATATATGAACTTAAAATTATATCAACGTTAATGGTATATCATAAACCTTAATTAATTTTATTGAATATTATTATGAATTAAATAGTTAGAAGTAAAAAGATAATAATTTTATAAAATTTTATAAGTGTGTATATATATATATATATATATATATATATATATATATATATATATATATATATATATATATATATATATATATATATATATATATATATATATATATATATATATCTGTGTGTGTGTGTGTGTGTGTGTGTGTGTGTGTGTGTGTGTGTGTGTGTGTGTGTGTGTGACGCAGATCATCTCCCCACTATAGGTATGGTTTCTTCTGATGACATTTTAAATGGTAGCTCAATATGAAAAGAAAAAGGAAGAGGGCTTGTTTTGGCTTTAGGGTCCTCCTCTCCTGCCATACCTGCCGTTGGACTTTAGTGAAAGACAACTTGGGGATTTATAATCGTATGATATCCCTTTGAAATGGCAAACTCTCGAACAGACTGCGTAGGACTAGAGTCCTACTCGCCAACTAAATTGGGAAGGGTCATAATTTTATTCTTCCTACACATGAGTTCCTCAAGCAGTAACTCTGCAGCCACAGTAGAAGGTAGTACTTATGTTCAAATCCATGCCTCCTACTGCTTTAAGATTAAATATTTCTGGGGAGACCCTGGGAATGGGATGGAGTTATCCCAAAATAGCACCTGCATGAATAGCTCCCAGAGATAATGCTAGTTAAAAGCATGCACGGCCCCAGAATAAAATCGCGAACTTCATCAATTCAGCAGCTAACTATTTCTCCAAACTTCCTCCCTCACTGGTTTACTATCCTTAGTCATATTAGATATTCATTTTTATGAAGAAAAAGATTTTAACCTGGAAAAATATACATTCAGATCAAAAAATTTGGCATAGCACATGTAATCAGACTTCAGTCACATAACATGGAAGATGCATGAGCAAATTTCAATCAGAGACACATCTTTGCATAGAACAAACCATAAGCAGCAATGAATTGATGCAGGCAGGAGTAAAGATATCAAACATTAGAATGTATGAATAAGATACACAATCATCACGTCTCTAGAAATAGATATATGAAAATAAAGAAGCATGCAAGTCAAACTTCTGGCCAGGAGGAAAAATGAAGAAACAAATTTCAAAGAAAACAATTTTGTAAATCACATCTCAGGGTGTGCATTAATAAGTTTGCTGAGTGCAATCTTGCTCAATATGAGAAGGATGGCATAGTTCACTGGCTATTTACATCTCCAACGTTACGTGTACCAATTGTTTTCAACAAATAATAAAAGAAAACATTTTGTAGTCTCTTGATAATATGAGTACCAATAAATCTACTGACTTAATGTTAATATCTTATAATAGATATATAATCAGTTGCTACCCGATGAGGTTGATTGCTTTCATGCAAGTAGATTTGAACATTTACTTGATAGCAGCCTCTAACCCCAAAAACTAAATCTTTTACGAAATCCAAACATAAACATTACTAAAAACTAAACAAACCAATTAACCATGATCATGAAAAATTAGAAAGAGAAAAAGAATACTTCCACTCTTCTTCTGTATGCTTTTCCAGGTAAATAGGAGTCTCAGAAGTAATTACTTAACAGAGAAAAGAAAATGACTAAATGCAACATAACTGTTAATGGGTAAAAACTCATCAATTCACCTTTCAGTATTCAGGGTTTTGGCAATAGGCTTAATAAATAGTATAGAAAGAAATACTAACAAATAGTACATGGATAATAAAAAGGAATGTGTTTCAGAATTCAGATCAACTGCCAATAATTCAAGCATTCTGCAAATGCTAAGAAAGGACTAGAGTATAGTTTTTACCCAACTCAAAAAAGTTCCACCAAAGCCATACTAACTACTTGTGTTTGGAAGCTCATGGGAATCTGGTGAAGAGGAGATGTCAAATGATTCAATGCTCATGATCCCGTTTCATACACATATAATTAATGGCAGATCAAAGAACTAATAAAACTCATTAGTCCTTGGCATACTATAATTGTTAGTACTTGGAATACTTAAAAAAAAAAAGGGTCCAATTACTATCAGTATTCATTAACTCCAGAGAGCATCACAAAGTAGAAAATGCAAAACCTCGAGGTATTTGCTCTACTTTATCTAACAGGGTCTGCAATCCCACACAAACCCATTTCACAGAACATAAAAGTTAATAAAATACAGCTCTCTAGAACAAAAATTGAAAATATTCATTTAAGATAAGCTGGGATCTTGATACGAATGAAAAGTTTACTCATCACATAAGCAACCACAATGGAAAAGATGCCAGCACAGGCGTAAGAGACCTTAACACTTTTAGCACGGTTGCGGTCCAATGCGAGATCCAAGAGGACAATTCCTATTCCACCAAGCACGAACATGAAGCCAGAAGAGATGCCTTCAATGATGTACTGGCCATTAACGCGTCCAGGAAGAAATACGATCGGCCGTACGGAGCCAGTGTAAGGGTCCTGTGTGGAACCGATACCAGGGGGCTCGACTATAACGTCGTAGACGATGCCGGAGACAACCATAAAGTAGGTGAGAAGAACTAGGGCGAAGACTGTCATAGGAGATGGGAGAGTAAAGGATGGGAGCTTGAGGCGGAGGCGAGGAGGGCGGAGGAAGCTGAAGGGAAGGATCCGAAGGATGTTAAAAGATCGGATCAATGGAGGTAAAGGACGGTAAATCGGCGACAGCGGAAGAAGAGCTGTGCAGATTCGGATTTTCGGGTTTGGACCTCATCTTTTCAGGTCGAATCACCAGAATATCGAAGGAAGATGTATTTCAGACGGAAGACGGCGCCAGTGACGATTCTGGTAAGAATTGGAAGTGGCGAATTATTACAATTTTTTTGTTATTAATTTATTTAGGGGCGCTTAATACACAAATTTTTTTTGTTTTTTGAAAATTTTAATTTAAAAAATTAAAATTTTTATATTTGATATAAATTTTTAAAATTTAATTTTTGAGAAACTAAAATTTTTAAAAATTATTTTTTAATAAATTTTCCATAAAAATATTATCGTGAAAAGTAAAAATTTTAATTTTTTATGAAAATAAAAATTATTTTATAATTTTAAAACATAATTATCTTTTTATTAAGATAATAGTAATAAAAAAAAAAATTATTCTCCTACTTTTACTTTTTATTTTATTTTTTTTTCTCTTAAACTCTCTCACTTTCACTCTCATCATCTTTTTCATTATCTTTTTTTACTCTTACTTTCACTTTTATAAAAATAAAGAATATTTTAAAAAAATATATTAAAATTTTTTAAAATATAATATAATCAAACAAAAAAATAGAAGATTTTCAATAATTTTAAAGATTAATCAAACACATTTTATACATTTTTAAAAATTATAATTTCTATCAATTATATTTATCAAAAAATATGATTCTTGAAAATAAAAAATTTTATCATTTACCAACCATTTAATACAATATTAATTTCATCTTTACAAATCAATAAACTGAATTCAAATGTTATGTGGAAATTTTAAAATATATTACTATTAACTTCTTTTCGGTGAAAAGAAAATTAATAGAAATACGGCGAAACCAATTACAATGCAACAATACATGTAATAAATTCTTAAAGCAAACCTAAGATGTGGTGGAGAAAACAATTTTTTCATTTACGAAAGGAATATAGGTACGAATATGTATTTATGAAATATATATAATATCGTATTTGATGATATTATTTTATTTATTTTATGTGTTCTTTTAAATTTTAAAAACAACTACGGTAAAATCTTTAATTTAAGAATTATAAAATGAAATATAAAATAAATTCACGCAATTAAGTGAAACTGAATATAATAGAATTTTTTAAAAGTGATTAAGTTGCTATTTTTAAATAAGTAATATATTTTGGATATATTATTTGTAAGACCAATAGAGATATATATAGGATAATTCAAGATTTTCTAGCACTAATATAATAATACCACCGGTGAGAGTAATCTATATACTATAAATTTTTATTCATTTACCATACATATTAATTATGGTCATTAAATGATGAAATTTATTAATGATATTGAATATATTCTTTAGAATTTCATAATTCATTAAATTGAAGTATATCTTTTAGAATTTTTTATTTTTTATTTTTACTATATTAATTATATTCTTTTAGATATTTTTTTAATTATATAAATTAAAGTGTATTTTTAAATTTTCTTTTTTCAAAGTTCATGAATTATTATTAATTTTAAAATCATGACAATTTTCACAATTTATTAAGAAGAAAATAATCATGAACTGACTTTTATGCTACAAATATTATGGTAACTCGGATGGAGAAATATCACATGCATAAATCAATTTTGTTGAGAAAAATATTTTTTTTTTTGTATATTGCTTTTATTACACAATCATTTTTTCTATTTTTAAAATATACATAATTTTTTTGAAACTAAATATGCACTACAACTAAACTTATTTAAAATATTTTGTTAATTATTCTATTTTCTTATTTTTTTTTTACTAAAATATTTTGTTATATTTCTATTTCTTTTTATTTCAAATAAATAAAGCAAGTGATATAAATAACAATTTTGAACATAAAGAGTTAAAAGGGGGCATAGTGCTTTGAGCCCTATATCTTATTTCTTTTAACCCTCTTTGAAAGTCCTCATCCAAGTTATAGATTGTTTAAGATATTAACTAAGGTAAATTTCTTTAAGAAAATGCCTTTAATATGAAAATTGAAATTGGAATTGTGGCAAAATTTTGACTTAGATAAAATTTCTTAATCATATCAAATAAAAATTTATCAAAAGGAATACCTGATTAAAACACGGGCAAGTTTTGTTTTTAAAACTATTATATCTCATCCACGATTATCAATGCTCTCCATTTCAATCTTTCATTCAACTGAAATTGGGGCAAATTTCAAATGATCAAACATGTTCCATCCTTGTTTTGGTTCAAGCATGCACACACTGTTTCCCAAAATTAATCTAATTGTGGAAAATCCATCTATTTCAAAATATATAGCTTCAAATTTAATGATGCATGATCCAAATTGTTGGTGTTAAGAAGGGTAAGAATGGATTTCACTTATTGACATTACAAGCAAAATCAACGAAAAGGTCACATGAATTGACCTAAGGATTACATGGAAAGTAATAAATTCAAGAAACGAGACCTTCTGGTTCTTGGTATAACGGTCAAAACATTCTCATGGTCATATCTCTTGAAGTCATCCCAAAGTCACTTATTTGACAAAAAGCTTTGAATGCATCGAAAATTTATAACTACAAGAAATTTATGTTTCTGTAGTGATCTTTTTGTAGCAATTAGAGAAAGTTGCCACTAAAAATTATTTTTAGTGATGATCTTCATGGGTCGCCATAAAAAGTATGTTCAGTGACAACTATTAAAAGTCATCAATAAAAGGTGAGCTTTTAATGGCGACTTTTAATAGTTGCCACTAAAGTATATTTTTTAGTGACGACTCAAAGAAAGTTGTCACTAAAAATACGAAAATTATATTTTATCTTTTTTTCTTCTTCTTTTTTATATTTTATCACATTTAACGAAATTATATTTTTAGTTAAACTATATAAAATTTTAATTATAAGATAAAATGTGTTAAATATTTACTAATAAAATAAATTCAAATTTTTTTAACTTAAGTTAATTTTTAATTAAATACTAAATTAATAAGGTAAAATTTAAAAAATCAAATTAATAATGTATATATCTTTGAAAAATCAAAATAACTATTTATTTTAAAAAAATGATAAAGGAAAAAAATTTATTGTTATTAAAATAAATTAAAGACAAATTAAAAAAAATCCAAAATACAACAATATATATTTCCTCGAAACCCCCTAAGCATATATCTCTTTAAATATGAAAATGTTACTTAAATAATTCTCACAATTATTGTATATATAAATAAAATTACCCGAAAGATAAGTAGCTTTGGGGTTTAAATTAAACAGTTTATAAAGTCATAATAAAATTTATAAAATAATGATGAAATAATTAATTAAACTTAATGATTTCATGCTTGTATTATTCTTTGTGATTGTACCTTTTTTGTTTTTGTTATGAATTGACTTCGTAATTTTTTTTACATTTGAAGTTTTGAACCATAATATAATAAATTCTTTTAAATAATCAAATATAACGAAGGATATAAAAATTGATATTGGCAACAACATGTGCAAAAAAATTATTAAGTTTATTAATATTATCTTTTAATCTCTTTTTTATTCCTATCACTGGATCGTTTTATTTTTATTGAATTTTGTCTAATTTTAAACTGGTTATTGTTAGAAAGTGTAATTGTTATTAATTTTTTCATACTAGATTACCACATGATTTTTCTCAAAATCGAAAGTTAAAATCAATTAAAAAACTTCTCTACAATAATATGAAAAATAAATAAAATAATTATATTGCTTTCACCAATTGAAATTAAACTATTGGTAGAAATTAATAGTGCAAATTCATTCTTTTACCAAAAAAATAAATGAAGCCCCTAACAGATTGAAAAGAGCATATCAAAACTTACCAGATAGTTTTAATAAATAGATATATAATAAAAAAGTGACTTTACAATAATATATAATCAATGTTCGTGCATTTTATAAAATTGAAGAAGTACTTTAGTTGAAATAAATAAACTATTAAAAAAATTTAGAAAAATAATTATTCTACTTTTCTAAATATAACTAATTATGCTTAAATTTAGAATAATTTCATAGAGATATTTCATATCGTGATTTTCTTAAAAATAAATAAATAAATAAATAGTAATAAAAAATTACCAAAAAATATATAAGAAATAAAGAAAGGATCTCGTGGTTCAACTTGCTATTTCTTTTGTCCTCCATTTTTTTAATTTTATGAACTTTTGTAAGGTTGCTGTAAAAGAAGTGGAAGACATGACAATCCTTCTCACCTTGCTTGCATATATCCTATACATACACCATATGATGTGATTGCTTCTTTTTTTGCCCTGAAATTAATTGCTTAATAATTTCATATAGCATGAAGCGCCTACAGAGTAAATGATATCCTTATAGTTTACTATCAGTGAAATTATATATCTTTTCCTCTCTTTTTTTGGACTCAATATACATAGATATTTAGATTGGATCAAGTACAAATTTATTTTAATAAAAAAGCATACATATTTACATGGTTTTTTTATGATTAGATTATATTTATCTAATAATTTTTGTCTTTTATCATCATGTCACTATCACACTAATTTAATATCATACAAAATCTATTCACTTTTATTTAAATAAATAAAAAAGACAATGCTGAGCCTCTCACTTTATTTCACTTAATATATTTACTTTCATCGAAAAAATTCACTTTTATTTAAATAAATTAAAGATAAATTTAAAAAAAATGCCCCAAAGCCCCTGAGCCTCCCCCTTTGTTTCACTTAAAAAATTCACTTTCCCTAGTTGTTTTCCCTCTCAGCCCGTTGTTTTCCTCTCAACTTCTCCCATTTTGGCACAGAAAATCTCCCCCGACTCGAAAACCCCAAAGCTTTCCCTATATCTTGGCTAAATTCCCCAAACCCTCATTGCAAGCCCTCTCGGTCTATTCCTTTCCTCTCAACCTCTCCTATTTTGGCACAGAAAGACTTCCACCATGGTGTTCTTTACCTTTGTTTGAAGCTTTCACATAGCAAACCCTTGTGAAAACCCTAGGCTCTCGCTGCTCCTAAGTTTTGGTCGTAGCTGTGAACTTCGTAGCCCCCAAAGGAGGTTAGTAGTCACTCCATTTAACACCATTGCTGCTTCCTTTAATTTCACTGCCAGTATTGCAATGGGATTAGTGTTTATTACTTTGTATGATGTCATAGTTTTGCAAACTCCCACACACTTGCATCACCCATGTTCTACGTTCTATCTTAGATAAATATTTCATGCTCTGTTTCTCAACAAAAAAATACATCTATAGATCTCTTCTTATATCATGTATAGGTGTATATTGCAATGGGATCAATGTTTATTACCAGAAAAGCTTGTTCCTTTCTGTATTTTCTGAGAAAAAAGAAGTTCATGCGAATATTGGCCATTCAGGTAATGAATATTGTTCCTTATTATATATGCTTTACTTATATTTGGGTTTATCAGGATCAGTAGGCATAAAGGTACTTGAAGTCAAAATAAAAAGGGAAAATTCTTCCATGTCTGGTAGCTTGGCGTTCTTTCTCACAAATTTTGGAGATTAAGGCATTTGAAGGCATAAAGGCACCATAATTAAATTTTCTTTGCCTGTTGAACTTGTTTACTGCTGCTTTTCATAGCTTCTATTATTTAATGTGTAAGTGAAAAAACTGAGTTGACTTGCAAAATTTGAAAATTTAATGGTTGATTTAATTTTGTTGCCCTTGTCCTTAGAATTATAGATCATTTTGCGGAGGCATAAGAAGTGGGAACCTTTATTTTTGGCAAAATTTTGATCAAATGATTGCAAAATCCTTATATAGTACAAATGGCATTTGGGGTGCAAAATTTTTTGAATTCCTCTACTCTAGACTATAAACAGGGTTGCCCTGACATAATTACCCAAAAAAATATAAAACACTAGAGATTGAACTATATCAAAATGTACAACTTCCCTAGTGTGTTTCATCACTGCATTATGGGCTATAATTATTCTCTAAATTGGTTTTCAAATACGAAGGCTTGCAATAATGATTGTTAGTACCTTGATGGAAAAAAGGGGAGAAAAAAAAAAAGAAACACCAAAAAGGAAGAAGAAAAATGCAATAAAAGCAGCCTTTAAAAATCAAAACCAAACATATTCACCTAATTCTTTGTTTATATCAGTTTTAATACTGATACAAGCCCTTTTCATACTGCATAACCCAAAAATTAAAGTTTATCTATTCATGCAGTAACTACTTCTTCCTAATAAATTAATATGTTAGGATTTTATAGCTAGCAAATTAATGGACAAGTTTTAATTTTCATCAAAAATTGGAAAATAGAGGGATAGAAAATAAATTATCCCCACTGTCTTTTCCATTTCCATTCATGTTTCATCCATTTATGACTTTTCCTTCTTTGAGCACCTTTTGCTATTTCTGTGTAGTTTAAATTAAGAATCATCCTACACCTCTTGCCCTAAAATTTGCCAACAATAACTCAAACTAATTACTCTATCAATATATTTCCATTTTTTTTTATAAATTATATGAAGTTTAAAATCTATAATTTGTATGCTAATAAGTTTATATATATCTCACATGTTATAAGATTGACTTATTGAGATAAGTTTCGATATGGAATAACTATTAGTACTTTAGATGATACTTAAAACATTGAAGAATTCACCCAATAAATTAGTCTTTTAAAATGTGTTTTTATTTTTCTATATATAATTTAAGTTGCATTAGGTTTAATGTCTTAAATTTGATCCTTTCATATTCTTCATCAACAAATTAAATTTTTTTAATTAATTTCTTACATTTTTTAAATACAGTGATTTATATATATTCAGTTATTTTATTTTATTACATATTTCATAATGATTGCTAGATTCTTAAACTCTACGTTTTGTTTTCTTTTTTTTTATACTAATCGGTCTGTTCATAGACCAATGGCTATTTTCAAGGCTCTATTATTGCTACTGTTGTTTATTAATTTAATTTGCTACCCACTTTGGAATCAAAAATTGCTATAAGATGATCAACATTCTCAGATATGGAATATTAGATGATTTTTTTTTGCTATAAGTAAATAGGACAATTTATATATGCATTGGGTAATTTTTCTTTGGTTTCTCAATACACGACTCTACTGCAATCATTTATGTATGTTATTTTGTCACAATTTTTGCACCATCACTCATGTATCTTCTTCCTCTTCTTCTTTTAATAGACATTAGTTAAACCATTGTGTTTCTGCGTTTTCCTCTTACCTAGGTACAACTAAAATCCTACTCTGGGTATGTGATAGAGTTATATATATATATATTTTAAGTTGTCCACTTCTATATAGCCATTTTTGTTTTGAAAATTAATACTTGGTATAATTCAATTCCTCTTTCATTTATATTCATGAACTTTACTTTAGATGCACCTAACTCTGTTCCCTTTGCATTGATGTGATTTTTTCTTTTTCATAAACTGTAGCAAATTTTACTACACTAGATTTGATTTTGATATAATGTACCAGAGCAATTCTTTTTCCCAAGTATGAAACACAAGAACAAAAGAATTCTTGAACCCAAACTTGTAGTAACTTCAACATCCAAGTCTATCACATCTAGTTCCCATTTCAAATAGTTTGTCTTAAATCAAACCCTCATGTCAAATTCCTTTTAACATTCTTCATTAAAGTTCCCCTGCTCCTCCCTACCCTTTTCCATCCCACATGCATGCAATATATATATATATATAAGTTACTTGTTTTAATTCAATCAGCATAGTTCAAATTAATGCATTTTAAGATAAATTCCTTGATTTAAATTCAGTCTCCAACCAGCAATTTTTGGATTCATAACATCACTAACTAAAAATAAAAATAGGGCTATTTTCCATTAAACTACACTACCCCAAAACTTTACTTACATAGCAAGTTTTTCTTAGTTCTTCAATGGAAGGAACTAAAAAAAAGGGCTCAGGTTGAAGTTGTCATTCAAAAACATACACTAATATGCTTTCACATCTCTTGTAGTATCAGAATCAGAAAATTATTGGTGCAGATTGTAGTTTAAGTAAAATTATTATGATTTAGCATCTGTAGACCACTACAAGAATGCAAGCCACATATTAATTCGAATTGGTTAGAATAGAATGTAAGTCACTTTATTTGGCATGTCCTGCAAATATTGTAGTAATATGAGAAAGAGCCCCATAAAGTATGAAACACATTATGAATATAGAAAAATTTGTAACATGAGAAATAGCACCTGATTTCTCAAGGATAACTTCATGAGCAACAAAATGTTTGTTGCTCATTTTCACAAGCTAGACTTCATACTTATTGACGTATTGAAGAAAGCAAAGATCTTCATACACCCTAAAGCCATCTTTCGACACGACAGATGAAGTATCATGTTTGAGTAAGTGCTTTCAAGGCCTTTTTATCGTCCTAAAAATTTAAAGTTAGTTTCTTTTATAGCAAGTTCTCTTGTTAAGAATTCTTTTTCTTGAACATGACCCCACCAAATCCTTTGAATTGCTTTATTTCCTAGTAATTTTATCAACACAATCTCATTTCTGATACATTTGACAATATTGTCATCATTTTCATTCAATCACCATCCATATACTTTATTTTGCCCAAAAATTTATTGAATATTATTTTCTAATTGCTTGCTTTGACTCAAACCTGTAGGCAGTATAATGGACAAGAATTGGTTGAAGGTTTTGAATAGAGAAGATTCAATATATATAAAAGGGGTTGATAATTTTCTTGAGTAGGCATATAGTCCATCAAGGGCAGGCAGCATAATTAGGTGCCCATGTAAAAAATGTAGAAACATAGTATTCAAGGTTAGGCATGAAGTATAATATGATCAGTTGAAAAAGATTTTGGCAGTCTTACAAAGTTTAGGATCTTTATGGAGAAATTGTAAGGACAACTTCTTATCCTATACATGAAGACAATGATCAGTTAGAAGACAATGGTGAAGAGGATGACATAACTGGGATGATACACGATGCATATGGAATTATGAACACAGATAATATGAATACTAATGTAGAAAGCAGTGAAGATCCAAATTTGCATGCAAAGAAGTTTTACTAATTATTGAAAGATGCCGAAACAAATTTATATCCAAGTTGTTTCAAGATGACAAAGTTATCGTTCATTGTTAGGCTCCTTAATTTAAAGTGTCTTAATCATTGGAACAATAAGTCCGTAGACATGGTGTTGGACTTATTTAAAAAAGTACTTCTAGAAGGAGCTCAAGTACCTAATTCCTACTACGAACACTACAAGAAAAACAGGTTTTAGTGGCGACTAAAGTGGCCACTGAAACTTGAAAAGTTGCCAGTGAAGGGTTTTAGTGGTGACTTTAAGTCGTCACCATGTTGTCACCTATACAACCGACACAGAAGGGTTTTAGTGGCAACTTAACAAGGTCGCCACTGAATCCAAGACATCAGTGGCGATAATTGTCGACACTAAAAGTAAAAAACTTACCACCGAAAGATAATTAATCGCCATAAAATGTGTAATTTTAGTGGCGACTTAGTAAAGTCGCCACTAAATAGGTATTCAAATAGACTTATGGTGGCGACGGAAATCTTCACCAAATTCGCTTTTTGGTGACGACTCACTGAAATCGCCACTAAAAAAGTATTGAAACAAATCTATGGTGGCGACTTAAGTCGGCACTAAATCCGCTTTTTAGTGGCGACTTCAGTTAGTCGCCACCAAATGGGTTTTTTTTTGTGGCGTTCTTATTGGATTGCCCCCAATTCCTTCGGGGGGAGTGACATCTTTTTTTAAGCTGATGTTACATGTAGGGGCGACTTAGAGTCGCCGCCGAAGCCGTTATTTAATTTTTTTTTTGAAATTTTATTTGGACTATTTTAAATATCAAAAAACTGAATTAGAGTCATTTCATGCAAAGCATATCCAATTCCAAACAGACACATTGAGAAACTTAAAAAAATCTTAAAGAATCAAAGATACAATATAACATAAGTGAAATTTAATTTCAACATTTTCAAGTGATACAATGTAACATGTGTTTGTGGCAAATACTATCAGTTAATAAAAGGCAACACATATAACAATATAGTGACAAAATACAACTAAATCGGTGATTCTCTTGGAGATGTTTGTGTTGTATTTGTTGTAGAGTCTGGTGCAGCACTACCATTAAAGTTTTTCAGAATTTGTCCTTGTTCACATACAATAAAATTAAATAAACTAATTAGGAAGAAAAAATAATTTTATATAATGTCACAGTATTTAATGAAAGCTTTAATTGAATTCACCCTAGTGCTTAATAAAAGGCAAATATGTCCAGGACTATTATGTCCATACAGCATCACCATTCCATCAGCCACATCTATTTCTATTTTAGTAGCACTTTATATCTCTACGATTGTTGTCTATATCAGAAAAAAGCATAAAATTTTTCCTGCCCCATCTCTCCTTCCTTAAAGAAATTTTTTTTTCAATATAAAAATTTTCTTGCCCCATCAGCCACATATATTTCTATTATGCCTGCAATACTTTTAGCTTATAAGCTACCTTGATGCATCAGCAAAGCAAGTTGCATGCACCAGTGCATTTATGCGGGATAGTGGAGTGCTAGTGACAAAAAATATATATACAATCAAATTATATGAGAAGTATACCAATTGGCCCAATTTTGTGCTCTCGGCAGAAGTCCATCAGATCTTTCATGCTATTCACAACCTCAGATATCTGTCAATCATTGCAGCAGGCTATGATAAGAAGACTCAAATATTCTACTACTAAGATACATAACACGTCAAAGAGCTAGAGTCAAAGGATGGATCTAAACAAAGGAGCACTCATATTCAACTAAGATCCTTTTGTTTCCTTTTCTGGTAAGAATATGATGATAAACACGTTTTACCTTCTTTTATTTTGCGGTTCCATTTCTAGACTATCTAGCCACCAAAGGGACTGATTTATGTTAGACTACAACCTTAATATTACATATAGCATACAATCAACTATGAAAACAAGATATCTGAGCAAAAGAATTTATAAGACACTAATGCACTGACTCACATACTGCTGTTTGTCTACAAGTCCTGCTGAGAAAGCCCATCAGATCCATTTTCAGTAAATGTACTCTGGCATTTTTGATCTACCTGAAGCAATTGGTTGACCTGCAACAGTATGAATTATATGATGTAAGTCCAAAAAAAAAATGCATGTCCATCTTCATTCCAATTAAGTTGATATGATAATGGCAGTTTCATATCTCCTTAGTTGCAAGTGGCGTTCATGGAGAAACATATACCACATTGCTCAATAATTTTCCTTTTCCTTTCCCTTGTAGTTTTCAGAAATTATGAAAATCACAATACCATGATATGGAAGTTAGATAATGCTAGATTCAAGTCCCATATATTATGTCTAGTTCAACAAGAAAAAACACATTAGAAGAATGCATAATCTTCTTTTTGGTGGTAATCTCCAATGCTTATGGATTCCAACACCCAAATGTCCATGTTACTTGGCTATAACCAAACAAGAACCTACCAACCAGAGACCAGTTCCTTGGAGCCACTTAAACGCACCAACCACATAAATTTTGCATATGCACAGGATATTATACATAGAAAGAACTACAAGTATTCTTGGACGATAGAAAAGCACTAATTCTTGGACGCAAGTGATGAAAACATTGGAGAAGGAAAGATGCTTAACTGATGACTATCGCAAGTATATAGAAATCCACACACAAAATGTGCAATCATCACCTAAAGCTATCTGGAATTACAAAATATGCAAATGATAAACTATTCAGTTACAAAAGGATTAGGTTTGATGCTTGAAAACCTTTGCCTATAGATTGGAAAATTAAGCGAGATATCACATATTGCTAAATAATCTTGCAATGGAACCAAAGGTAAGAAAACTCAAAAATCATGCAACCACGAAAATTATATATAATAATGGTAAAAATAAGAATCACTGTTCTTTAGTCTCATCTTATCATTTTGGCAGCACCAAATCTAAGAGTGCCATGAAACAGATCAGTCATATATCTCTTCTGTACAAGTAGCTTAACCTCAGGGTTATTATAAATTGCTAGAAGATACGCCTTACCATGACCATTTCCGGGTTTGTCCCAAAGTGCAATGAATTTATAGTGAAAAAGATTCTAATTGTCTTCAATAGTCTTAAGAATCCATTCCTTATACGCCTGCACGACATAATGTGTTTATACTTCAGACAAGTCCTGCAACTTTTTTCCCTTTAATTAATCGTCTCCAACAAATATAAGAATAATGATTTACATGCCAAGTTTCATAATGTCATTCATCCTATAATGCAATTGCAATAACTCGATTAAAGGGAAAATCCATGCCAAATAAAGATGAAGATATAACAATGGATAAACACTATACTACTAGTCAGTCAGAGAAGAAATTAAAGTGAACTTCAACCAAGTCATGTTACTAGTGTTGGAAAAACAAGTTCACAGGAGCCATCTCTAAGACTTTTTAGATTTCACATAGCATAATGTTGTCACCTTTTCAATTTAAACACCCAGAGTTCCTTCTCTTGATCAAAATAATAGTGACACATTGGGTTTTTGGATAACAAAGAACTATTTATAGACACTACACACATTAAATAGAACAATTCAAAGTTGTTCAAAACTATAAATACGCAAGGCAGTAGATGTAGGAAACTTAATTGATGGCACAAATGCCTTAGGATCTCTCGAGATAGGTAGAACTTCTGAAGGCTGTCTAGCCTATCCCCAGAAACCAAAGTGAAAATCAAATGGGAAAAAAAACTAAAGAAAAGAGACTATGTAAGAGGAGTTACAATATAGACATTAATAACTTTGAAATCAGACATGCATATAAATAAGGGCCACATCAGATAAGCTAAAATGAGGACCTACTTTTCAATCATTCACTTGATCAGCATGTTCATCTTCAGCAAAGAAAGCCAAAATAAAATGAGGACCTACTTTTTTGTTTGTATAATTTTATAATCTGTATAATGTTTTTCATTTTGTCGAAGGAAAAGTGGATGCCTTATTATTTGATGGCTTAACTTCATGTTACAGACATAAGGGGATCCTTACTCTTTCTCCTCCTTTTTTATGTTTGCTTTATTAGTAAGGAGTGTTAATCCCATGTGGACTTTTCTCATTCTCATTATTTTTCTCTCATTTTCCTTTTCCTATAATAGTATAGAATTTAGCCACTTGTTAAGAATCCAGTATAAACAATTTTCCAAGAAACATACTGGCATTTGAAATTGTTTTTCAACCAGCCATGCATATATGAGTTCTTATCAAGTTAAATTGTCAGGAATTACTGAAAAGGCTAATAAGCGAGAACCTAAATGCATTGCGTGGTGCTAATCACAAAAGCTTCCCAGTTTGGTTCTATTTGAAATTTTAAAAAAATTACCAAGAAAAGGAGAATCTCAATTATTAGATTAGATACAAACTTCCACCTTATCAACCACATCTTTGCTACACTACATACTCTATATACAAACTTCCTTTATCATAAAGAAGAATTTAACATCTAGTAAATGCCGAATATATACCTTTGAATTCAAAACATCCTCAATCACAGAAAACTCCATGAACACTTTTTATGTTACCCATCCAGATTCAGCAAACAATGTCCTCCTTAATCTCACAATTGGGTTTAAAATTAAGCTTTTTTGAAAAAGAAAACGTATGAGAAAATCAATATCACATTGCTGTAAGCTCCAACCACAAAAGCCAAAGAAGATAAACTTTAATGGGTAATAGTAATACACGATAAAGCTCAAATTTATTAGCTTACATAAGTAGAAGAAAAAGGTAGTGACAACTATTAGAAAGTTTTGTCATTTTAGTACTCTCAAGTACAGAATAAAATTGGTGAAGCCAAAGAAGATAGTACAATATATTTTAATATCTATTCCAACTAAATTTTTTGTACTCTTTGCCATTTTGGTACTCTCAAGTTGGTTAAGAAAACATTGAATACGTTTTGTCTAATATGGAATGTGAAGTGTTAATGGGGACTATTAAATTTTAAATAAAAAATAAAAATATTATTTTTGAATAAAATTGAAGATAAAATTAATTATAACTTATAGAAAGTTGACATTAATTTTATTAAAAAGCAATGTGTTTTTCTTCCATTCCAATTTTAACATTTTTTCTTAAAGAATGTTTGGTACATAATAATATTTTTTAATCCTGAAAATTATATTTTTTGACAAACATGTTTCAGGATTAAAAAATCTTATTATGTACCAAACATTCTTTAAGAAAAAAATGTTAAAATTGGAATGGAAGAAAAATACATTACTTTTTAATAAAATTAATGTCAACTTTCTATAAGTTATAATTAATTTTATCTTCAATTTTATTCAAAAATAATATTTTTAGTTTTTATTTAAAATTTAATAGTCTCCATTAACACTTCACATTCCATATTAGACAAAACTTATTCAACATTTTCTTAACCAACTTGAGAGTACCAAAATGGCAAAGAGTACAAAAAATTTAGTTGGAATAGATATTAAAATATATTATATTATCTTCAAACCATTACAGTTATGTAAGTTCTACAATATATCACATTCCATATTATACTTCACGTTGAAGCCAAAGAAGAAATTGGTGAATAGTGACAACTATTAACTCTATAATTACATGGCTCAGTACAGAATACATATGCAGAGGCACAAGTGAACAAAAAGGTAGATCTTCATTATATTGCATATATAGTAGAAGACAAGCTTGACAATAGAAATTACGTAGGGGTGCTCCTAATGGGTTATATGTAAATTATCCATCCCATGTTACAAGAATAAAATAAGAAATTGATACCAAGCAAACATAAAAAGAAGTGTGTAGATCAATAATCCATTTTCTGCCCAAGAAATAGATCTTTAAAAAATATGAATTTTTTGCCCAACTTGAAATTTAACAAACTATTTCATAGCAAAGGGAAATAAAAATTAAAAGCAAACATTTACATTAATTTTGCCCAAATCAACTGAATACATTATGAGAACCGACTTTATATGCAAAACATAGTTTCCACCTCTTCATACACAGAATTATATTAAGAAAAAGAAGTGTGTAGACCAATAATCCAATAAATAAGAACCAAATGCACACCCTTTTTTTTTATATATAAAGAAAGGCGTATACCTCCAGAAAGCCGTTAATACTTGAATGCAAAACAGAGCTCTGTTGCTTCAAAATTCTCGATGACTTAGGGTTAAGAGCAAAGCTTGCTGGCGTGAAGAGAGATAATCAGTTGGAATTGAGGGTGATAATATACTGAGGCTGAGAGGGTTAGGGAAGGAATTTGAAGAAGTAGAAGCTGAACTCTAAAGATGGTGCCTGAAGGGAGGCCAGGTCGCCTGGGTTGGGACTGGGGTTTTCGAGGGTTGCGTTTTTGGTAACAAACAAGGAACAAAATTTTGTGTCATTTTGGTGGAAACGACTGAAATTTTTCGATTTTGGTGGGGACCAAACGAATCAGTGTATGATTTCTGAAATTCAACAATTTCAATGAAAATTGCTTGTTTGCGGTGTGTATCGACTGAAACTATTCAATTTCGGTGGAAAAAGCAAATAAAAAAAATGATAAGAATAAAAGTAGTAAAAAATCTAACCGACAATATCATAATCTAAATCTGAATTTACAGATATTCTCTAGAGTCAAAAATAGCCAAAAAACAACATGCCAAAATACTTTTATCAGATCAAATTATCATAACTGAGGAAAAACGCTAACCATTTTAGTTTAAATTTCTTCACACTCTCAAGCATCTATTGTGTAGATATGAAAATTTATATTTTGTAATCTGTAAGAATCAAGCAAATGCTGGTGGTAGTAGATCAAATATGCGCAGAAACACAGAAGGAGATACTTACGAAGAAGAAGATGAAGCTTCTGACCGCTGAACATGTTTTTTCTTCTTCCTCCTCTACTTTTCATCTGGAAGTTTTACTTGCTTTCTCGTTTTTCTCTG
Organism: Gleditsia sinensis; assembly: GCA_037074535.1. Lineage (NCBI taxonomy): Eukaryota > Viridiplantae > Streptophyta > Magnoliopsida > Fabales > Fabaceae > Gleditsia > Gleditsia sinensis. The sequence continues at coordinate 16,965,817 of CM073464.1, forward strand.
CTTGTGTGTCTTCTACTTTCTTTTTCTTTCGAACATGGACGCCTTCTGGTTCTGGTTCTGGATGGCTTTGCGTCTTCTGGAGTGTTTTGCCGCTTCTGTGTCTGGAGTGTTTCGTCTTCTCTCTTCTGATTTAATGTTCTGCGTTTTCAGATTCACATTTAATGGGTTTTGAAAAGTCAAATCCATATTTTCATTTAAAAATTGTTTCACGCATTACGGATGAATGGATGATGGTTAATGGCTTAGGGAATTAGAAAATTAAAATTACTATTTTAATGAAATTGATGGTTCACGAGGAGAATGCATCATTAGTTTTATTTATTTATTAATATATTATTTATATAATATTTTTAAATATTTTATTTATTATAATTATTTAAAACCTTTATTTAAATTTTTTTAAAATTATAATTATAAAAATATAAATGGGTGAAAATTAAATTTTAATTTAACAAAAATAATTAATATATTTATTAAAATAAATATAATATTTTAATATTTAAAATGTTTTAAGAATAACGTAAAACTTAAATGTATAATATTTTTCAATTTAATTTTTTATTCATCTATTAATAATTATTTTAAAAAAATTATTTTAATTAAAAATATTTATATATTTTTAACAAAAATATTAACATATTTTTTAATACAGTTATTATTTTATATTTTTTGTTAAAATAATTTTATTTTTAAAAATAAAATATTTGAAAATAATAAAATATAAAATATTATTTTAACCTCTATATCATTTTTTTAGTTATATAATTATTTTTATAGATAAATTATAATAGAATTTTAGTCATTTATTCACAGTTTTTTTTACATTTTCATAATTTTTTATTTTCATATTATCATTAATTTTTACACATTTATTTAAATACGTAAATGGATACTAAATTTACTTTGTGTTTAGAAATGACTTTTCTTCAAATATTTTATTCTATAATTTACATATTTAAATAGAGAAAAAATTATTTGTGTTCATAATTTAAATTGTTTTGTTTATTTATATTAAATTTAGTTACTATTATTTATATATAGTATATATAGTTAATATTTATGGTATTTATATAATAATATGTTTTTTACATATACATATATGAATAATATTTAATATTAGATATTAGGATGTAGAGTTTATTTTTCTATTTACATATTTGTATTATAATTTTACGAAAACAGGTACGAGTTCATGTAAGGGAAAAGCAATATTAATAGAGGAAGATCCAAAAGAAAAAAAAAAGAGAAGAACAGATCCTGGTTGGACCTATGGGGAAATGGTGGGTGGAAATGGAAAACATGTACAATGCAATTTTTGTCACAAAGTAATGAAGGGTGGTGGTGTAACTCGATTGAAGCAACACCTAGCTGGGGGTTATACAAATGTTGAGAGATGTGAAAAATGCCCTAGAGAAATTGCTAATAAAATGAGAGAATTTTTAAAGGGCAAACAGAAAGATAACGAACAATTCAGTACTACAAAAATTGAAATGAGAAAAAATCTTATGAGTAAAGCTAGAAGAAGAACTGGCATTCAAGAGATATCATCTGAGGATTCAAATGATGATATGACAATAAAAGAGAAGGAACAGTTGGAATATGCAAAATAAATATCTATTGAAGAGATACATAGGGCAGAAAGAGGACATAAATCTGGTTATTTTCAGTCAATATCAAATAAAGGAAAAAGACCTTTCTTTCGTAGTAAAAGTGTAAAAGAGTCTACAATAAAATTTTTTGGCAAGAAAAAAGAAAAAAGTCTAAGTAAGGAAGAAATGGATCCTTCAATATATCGTCAACGAGATGTCTATCAACAAAAACTGCACCATTTGTGGAATTCTAAAAAGTGGGTAAAGTCAGCAAAGCAAGCAATTGGTAAATTCTTTATTTATAAAAAACATCCCATCTAACAAAGCTCAAGGTCCATTTTATGATATCATGATTGATGAAATAGCCCGTGCAAGTGTAGGGATAAAAGGTCCAACTCCTTATGAAATTGGTGGCCCAATTCTTGATGATAAAATAGAAGAGATAAAAGAATATATAGAAGAATTTAAAAAGAAATGGGAAACTTATGGCATCACAATTATGTGTGATGGTTGGCAATCTGCCACTCGTTTGGCAATCATAAACTTTTTAATCTATTGTGATGGGAGAATAATTTTTCACAAGTCAATTAGTACGAGTGGAAGAGAAAAAGATGCCAAATATATTTTTAGCTTGATGGATCAAGTGGTTGAAGAGGTTGGTGAAACTAATGTTGTCCAAATCATTACAGATAATGCATTTGCATATAAGAAGGCTGGTGAGTTATTGATGCAAAGGAGACCACACTTGTATTGGATTTCTTGTGCTGCTCATTCTCTCGATCTAATATTGCATGATTTTGGAAAATTTGAAAAAGTTCAGAAGGTTTTAGAAGATGCTAAAATGTGCACCAATTTTATTTATAATCGTTCTAAAATTCTTCACATTATGAGAACCTATTGCATAGGAGAGTTGATTAGACCAGCTCAAACACGGTTTGCAACCAATTATATTGCTCTTGCAAGTCTCTTGGAGCACAAGAATGGGCTACAAAGAATAGTAACTTCAAATGAATGGTCTAGAAGTTCTGCTAATAAAGATTTAGTTGGAACACGAATCCATACCACTATATTAGATCCAAATTTTTGGAAGAATGTGAAGAAAATTATTGATATACATATGCCAATTGCTAAGGTTCTAAGAATGGTTGATGGAGAAAAGCGAGCCATAATGTCGTATGTTTATGCAGCAATGTGTAAGGCCAGATCAACAATTCAAGCAATAGCTCCCAAGTCATGCAAAAAGTATCTTGATGTCATTGACCGTCGTTGGTATAAACAAATAATAAGTGATATTCATATGGCAGGTATGAAATGAAATCTTTGACTATATATTTATATTTTTTATTTTGACAATATATGCTTATTTATTTCATTTTTTATTATACTAATTAGCATTTTATTTTTTATTCGCGCTGTAAAAAAAGCATATTATTTGAATCCATCATATCAATACTCTGAAAACCTTGGATCTCGAGAAGATTTGTTGAAGGCGCTTAAGCATGTGATTTCTAAATTAGAGCCTAACGAAACTAAAGGTTCCAATGCACAAAATGAAGTATTTATCATTGTTTCTTTATCTTTGTTGTTTGTGATCAAAATCATAATAATTGCTTTCACTATATTTTCATGTAGGTAAAAATATATCGAGATGCTATGTATAGATTTTTTGATAAATTGGCTATCAAAGGAAGAGATAAAACAGATCTAGGTTTGATTTATTATATCACTAAAAAAATTGTCTGTATATAGACGAATTTCAATATATTATTAACTAACATGCACTACTTCTTTTTTATATTTTCTAGCTGAATGGTGGTTTATGCATGGTGCTGATGCTCCAAATTTGAGAAAAATTGCAATAAGAGTATTGTCACAGACAACTTCATCTAGTGGATGCGAAAGAAATTGGAGTACATTTGCACTTATTCACACAAAAGTGCGTAATCGTTTGAATTATGTAAACTTGAAAAGTTTGTTTTTGCATAATATAATATGCGATTGAAATTGAAGCATGTTATGAAGGATCATAATTCAAAAGATGTTAAGTTCAGAGCAATTGATTTAACTACAATTTTTGAAGAAAATGATGGCCTTTCAGAATGGTTAGATGATCCTGATGATGTATTATTAGATGAATTGGATGAAAATACTGGAAATATTAGATCAAATAATTATTTGACTACATTTGCTAATCGATGGTCAGATTCACAAACTACTCAACCAGATAGATTAATTACTGATGAGAAGTTTGAAAATTTGATGACAAGATCAGCACAACGTCGATTTTTGGCCACTGTTGATATTGATAAGGAATCAGAAGAAAATACTGATATTGGTACAAATACAGATACAGGTGATGGTGATGGTGATGGTGAAATTGGTGGTGGAAATGTCACCACTAATGATAGAATTGGTGAAAGAAATCATGTGATTCTTACATCAGAACAAGATTTTCAGTATTACACTGAAGATCAAGATCATGGTTATAGACCTTCTGATTACAACAGAGCAAGTGATAATGATGTTGAAATGCAAGATGTTCAACAACTGGCTTCTGATTTTTCTTCACTTAACATTGGAGGATATGAGTTTCATGGTCATGGATTTGGTTATCATTCATTATCTTCGACATATGGTCAAAATTATGAATATGATTTATCATCCTTTGCATATAATCATGATGCAACTTTGAGATATGGTTCATCTTACTTATCATCTTCACAGGTTGATTGGCGTCCTCCAACATACAATATAAAAGATTTTGAAAAATTTAAGAGGGAATATGATAATTTTTACCGTTCTCACGTGACTTAGATTGATTATTTTGACCATGTGGAGAGACATTATCAATTTCCTCTTAGATTATATCCAAGTTCTGGTTATCTACTTTCTAGACATTTTACTTTTAATTGATTTAAACTATCTAATAATCTTTGTTGATATTGTATTATATAATTTGAGACTTTGACTATAATATGTAATTTGTATTAAATGTTTTATATATGTTAAACGTTATCAAATTTTATGAACGTTAATTATATCAATGTTATTTGAATAACAATATTATTATTTAATACTATATTATCTAAATTTATATATCTATATTGTTAATAGTATACTAAGATCCTTTAAAATTAGAAAAAAAATTATTTACATTATTTGAAACGTTTCTTTAAAATTCTTTTGTTTCCACAAAATTTTCGAAACGTTTTGAAACGTTTTCAATTTTGGAGTTACCGAAATGATACCTCGAAACGAAATTTAATTCCTTGGTAACCAACCCAATAATACGCTTTAGCCTAAACGCCCAGTTGTGGTTTTTGATTGCTTCTTTAAAAAAAGAAAAAAACTTCAACGTTCCATTTTATTAATTCTCACGATACATATATAGTTTTTAATATTATATTAAATAATTTATTTATTTTTACTTCCACGAAATCATATTAAAAATTAGCTTTTGTTCATATATTAGTTATCTTTTGAATTTATTAATTAAATAATGTAGCATTTTTAATATTAATTTGAATAATTTTGTGTTTTTAATTAGTTCATTAGACCAATTTAATTATATTAAATTAACTGAAATAGTATTATTACTTTAAATATTAAATTAAAGTAATTAAAATGAATTATTAAGTAGAGCCATATGATTAAAATAATTAATAATTTCCTTAAATAATTATTTTGTAATGATTATACTATATTATTTTTTAATATAAATAAAGGATTTTTGTGAGTTCATTGTACATTTTACGATGTTGACTTACATATAAAAATACATTTTTTTTTTTGCATTTACATGGGGCAAATGTCAGTTTATTTGAATGGCATGATTCTACCTGATTATTACCTACCACTAGGATATATGCAGTCTCCCTGGTCTTTCTTATGGAAACCAGAACTAAATCAGAAAAAATGTAAAAAAAGAAGTTCTGGCTTTGATCACCCAGTATATGTGGATCCAGATAGTTCGGATGGTGGTATTGCTGTGCAGTGGAAAGAGAATATTCACGCGGAGGTACTATTTAGCTCCTATGAATTTAATGGAATAAAAATTATTTTTTCTTTAAAACTTAAAAAAATAAACTTTTTCATATGTATTTTGATTTTTTAATATGTATTTTCAAAATAAAGTTAAACAAATTATTTTCTCTTTAAAACTTAAAAAAATAAAATTTTTAAAAAATAAAATTTTTAAACAAATTTTGATTTTTTAACAAATTATTTACAATAATTTTTCTCTTTAAAAAATTAAAGAGAAAATAAACTTAAAAAATATAATAATTTTTTAAAATTTGGATTTATTAATTTACTTTAATAAAGTTTTAAAATTTAATTTTTACAAATAAAAATTTTAAAAATAATTTATACAATTAAAAATTTATATAGAATAATTAATAATATAATTTTGTTAAATGTACGGAGAATTGAGGAAAAATTTGAATTTCTTTCTTTTAGTGGCGACCTATGGTCACTAGGTCGCCACTGAAAGTTAATGTTTTACTGGCGCCTTTTCGGAGTTACTATTGAAAGTGATATTCAGTGGTGACTTAATAGAGTTGCCACTAAAAGTGATTTTCAGTAATGAATTTACTAAGACGCCACTGAAATTTCAGTTTTTTGTAGTGAAGTCAAGAAAATTGTTCAAGACCTTGGGTTAGGCTACAAAAAAATATATGCATGTAAGAATGACTGCATTCTATATAGGAAAGAACATGCCAATGCACTATTATGCCCTAAATGCAAGTTGTCCAGATGGAAATCAAAAAGGAAAAAAAGGCAAGAAAGAAGCACATAAAATTTTGCGATATTTTCCAATAAAACTTAGGTTGCAAAGACTATTTATGGCAAGATGTAACGCCCCTAATTTACTTTACGTAAAATAAACATTTTTTTTCCTATAATTATTTTCGCAATAAGATATTTTTCATAAAAATACAGAATTCAATTCTTTATCATGGGAACAGATACATATAGGATCTCTCATGTATACACAATATATAGACCAAGTCTATAAACATCAAAGTACAACAGAAACGGGGATCCTGCCTGTAGCGTTCAGAGCACACTCTCTAATGCAAACACAGTATAATTCAAAGACCGTGAGTCTTGGAAGCAACGTAGACTCACCCAGAGAATATATCATCTATCTGCCGAATTAGACTCTGATATTCTTATCTGAAAAATGTGAAAATATCGTGTAGTGAGTTTGACAACTCAGTGAGCAAATAATTCCTCCTATGACCTCTTAAGTCAGCATATGGATGTACTTATATTTTAAAATGTGTCACATAGAAACTACAGTTCAGAAGTACATTCATATGAGACCCGTATTTCAAATATTCTCAAATCAAAGGATATTTAGATATCCAAGACCATATGCACCATGGTATGATCATTAAACAAATGTTGTTATTCTCAGTTATATAAGCTATAGTAAAATATTATGATTTAGAGATAAAATCATTAATTTAATGCTCCTGCCTCACTCAGCAATCTGGTCAATGCAATGAAAATATAACTCATTTGCTATACACATAGTGACCTCGACCACAGTCACAATAAGTGATAAGAGAATGTGAGTACATCACCCTCCTGCCCCCCAACATTACTACTGTCACCCGGTTGGAGCGGCCCTCCGTCGGCTAACTCAGGCTAATAGGGTGTACCCTATTCGGTATTGTCACAAGCTATACAACAAGCCGATATTCATCAATACATATAAATACATGTAAAATTATCAAGCAACTCGCCATGAATTTTACGCTTGTCATATTTATCAAACAACTCGCCATGAGTTTTACGCTTGCCATTCAATCTCATTTATAATATGACATGCATAATTTTCACAAGTATATAGCTTTACAAATCAATGCATCGTGCACATAATATTTACTTTATCAAATAACGATAAATACATTTAAATCCACATATTCAATGAGTTCCAAAATCTATTTCTAAAACTACACTCTTCTTGAACTATGTGCTAGTTTGTAAGTATAACAGATATATTGACACATTTAATAATCAAAAACATGTCCGGAGGGTCCAAAGATTTAGAAAATGACTCCGGGAGATTAGTCACTATTCATCGCAGGGAAACATTATTCACTCGTCGGAAAATACTATTCATCCGCACGGAAATCACTATTCACAACGAATAAAAAGTTATCAGATAGCTGAAAAATTTCATATCCTTATCTATATGCTGACCTAAGAGGTCATAGGAGGAATTATTTGCTCACTGAGTTGTCAAACTCACTACACGATATGCGATTTCCTCCATAGCTGCACACACCTTAACTTGGAGTATGAAAGTAAAGAAATTAACGTGTGCATTTATAGAACTCAGAGAATGGCATACTTATGATAGCTATGTGAATAAGCCGGGAATAATTAGAATAGTATGTGAGTGATTGGTGGATATTAGCTAAATTGAAGGTGAATTTTTTTAAAAAATGACGGTAAGCATGTATATGTACAGTAGTTGTGATAGTCACTCATATTAGGCATATAAAGAGAGTAATGTTAAGATATCATCAGAAATTTATCTTTCTCTTGTTGTCCTTGATGAAGCATTAATGTCTTGATTCTTGTAGAAAAGTTGTAAGTGATAGGCGTAATTGTAAAAAAAAAAAGTTTAAATGCAAACAAATTAGTTGTTGAAGAGGGACAATCAAATGATTTTTTTTTCCAATGTTCTTGCCAGTCGACTATCGGTATTATTAAGTTGACTAACTATTTTGAGAAATTTTAATTTGAACTGGTTATTTTACAGTTGATTGATTACATCTATTTTGAAGTAATCAACTGCATCCTACCAGTTAACTACATATTATTTGATTTTCACAGACTTTTATAAGCTCAGAAATGTTTTTTTTTCATGTGCTACTTTTTTACCGAATACCAACATATTTAAAGTAGATTTTGGTACGTATATTCAAACCTTGCGGCCACCGATTTTTGCCGATATAACAGCTAGATTTTTGTTTATAGATTTTCAAGATTTACGGCCACCAATTTTAATTTTATTTCAATGCTTTGTCCAAATTTCTAACTTCCTATTTTGGCACAATGCTCTATTAAGTATTCCACATTTTTTGCTGCATTATCGTACATTAATATTTGGTATTAAATGCAAGATTCTTTTTTCATATTATAAGGAAGGTTAATTTCTTTTCTTTAAAACTCAGTTATTATGGTGTCCAATTGGTTAGTAGGTTAAAGTAATAGAGATTTTGAAAGGAGTGGACGGATGATGACCTTATGGTTTTTTGATGAATGTAATCAAGAGAATTAGTAGTGTTGAAATTCTTGAGTAATAAAATATAGGAAGTAGGATTTAAATTAATCTTTGAACTCTTAATTTAGAAATATGGAGAATACTATGAGAATTATGTCCAAAAATAATGTAAGTGATTAAGATATTTGTGTTAAAGGTTTATATTATGCTAAATTGAGTCTAGCATCTAAGAAGTGAATTGTGTTGAAATTGAGAATTCATGTAGGAGTAATTGTTAGGAAAAATATTCTTGAAATAATTGGGTGAATTAAACGGGATTAATATAAGTTAGAATGAGGCGCTTTTAGATATGATAGAGGAAATGTTTGATATTTTTGATAATGAATTTATTGGTGTTAATAAAAAGGTATAGAGTTACTGTGATGAGGTAAGTTAGAATTGTTAGCCATGTGCCAATGGTACATAAACGTTAAAAAGGATTGGTGGATTTATTGCTATGTATGTTTAACATATTGATTAATGGATTTTAGGATAAAAATAGATGATGCTATTCATGGGATGATGCTAACATGTGAGAATTAAAGATGACTTGATAGAAGTCTGGAATAAGAAAAGATAGTTACCCCAATATGGATGTGAATATGTTCTTTTATGAGTGTGTTTTCTAATATCGATCCATAGATATATCCATGCGAGCTTGAGGATATAAAGTGAAATTGATTAGAAAAATGATAATTCAATACAGGCCAAAAGTTTAAAGGAATCATGCATGTTGAGCACTAGAAATTATTAGTTGGTGACCACATATTTTTGAAAGAATCACCAATGACAGAGGTAATGAGGTTTGGAAAGAAGTACATATTAGATTCTTCTTATGTTACCTAATTTTAAGAAATTCAATTGGACAAAAATTTGGCTTAACTATGGGTACAATTGATGTTTATTGTTGATCGACAAGTGAAGAACTTATGGATGAAAGAAATCTCTATGGTTAAGTTATATGGAAAAATACTCAAGTGAAGAGATATTTTAAAAAGTAAAGATATTATACAGAAAAGATATCCCCAATTATTTGAGTAATAAGGTTGGTAACTCTGAATTATGTCTTAATTTTATTCCCTATATGTGGTAGGATAGGCTGAAATTCGGGGACCGAATTTCTTAAGGGGGGAAGAATGTAACATACCATAATTTTATTATTATTTAATAATTGAATAATAAGATTTTCTTTATATAAATTCATATAAATTCCATTTTTCATCCTAAAATACCCCAAAAATTTCTAAAAATTTATATTCTCATAAACCTTTAGTTAAACTCTTAAATCATGATTTTTCTTGATAAAAATCCTAATAAAACAAATCTCAAAATAAATATCTTTATACATATTAAAAGAAAGAATATTTCTAAAAATACAACAAAAATTCATTAAAGACCAATATAATTATTTCAAGCAAAACAATAATTATTTTAATTAAAAATAGACTTACTTTTAGCAGAACATAATCATTTTTAAACAAATAAAAATATATTTGTATTATATTGTGTTTGTATTCTAGAGTGCTCTGAATGCTACAGGCAGGATCCCCGTTTCTGCTGTACTTTGATGTTTATAGACTTGGTCTGTATATTGTGTATACATGAGAGATCCTATATATATCTGTTTCTATGATAAAGAATTGAATTATATATCTTTAAGGAAAATATCTGATTACGGAAATAATAATTTAAAAAAAAATGTTTATTTTACTAACGTAAATTGGGGGCGTTACAAGTACAACTGAATATGCATCACAAACCGATAGGTTTGTTAAATGTTAACCACTTCTTTGATGATCTATTGTCTTTCCTTGATCATGCTATGGAACAAAGGTTCATCTCACACTCAGCACGACGAATTCTCATCTCGGCTTCAAATGCTGAGGAGTTGATTGATACTTTACAAGCATATGTTCATGTATCTGATCCAACTATGGCTCAAATAGAATGGACGACAGACAACCGAAGGAAGCACAAATTGAATTTGGATCTTCATCTTTAGATGTAGTAAAACGTAGCTATTATGATACCATTTTTACTTTCTTAGAGTCTACTTGGATACCATATTTACCAACCATACTCCCTTAGAGTTGGTAAAACTATCTTTGAATGTTGCTTATGATATTCTGAACTTTTGAAATATTCTAGTATATCATCAATAAATATAATAACAAGTTGATCCAGGGATGACATAATTACTATTCATTAAATCTATGAATGCAGCTAGGATATTTGCCAAACTAAATAACATAACCAAGGACTCATAATGCCCATAATGAGTTCTAAAAGAAAATTTTTGTACATCCTCTTCTCTTATCCTCAATTAATGTTACTCATATCTCAAATCAATTTTTAGAAAATATTGAGCACCTTGTAACTGATCAAACAAATCATCTATACGAGGTAATGGGTATTTATTCCACTCTATCGCCTTATTCAACTGTCTATAATTTATGCATAGTCATAGTGATTCATCTTTCTTTATCATAATGCTTATACATAATATTATTGAAAACCCAATTGTCCTCGAATTCTTTATATCAACAAAATATATCATTGAAAATATTATCTTTATAGATTCTCCGCTCTCAAATTCAATCCAACCCACAACTTACCAAATTCATTTATATATATAGATTCCAATTCATCCATCCAAAAAGAGATTTAAATCTATTTTCAAAACACTCACTTTATTTCAAATCATTATCTTGGAGTTAACAATCTCGATCACATCATAATCCACGATCCATATTATATTAGTCATTCGTCATATTGTTTCACGTAAGCAAATCAAGCAATCAATTCAAACCTTCTTGACATCCAAACAAGCCATTCCCTTTATGTTCGGATAGAATTTTTTTATTTTCAGCTAATTTTTCAAGAGGGTTCTCTTTATCACTTTTCGTCAAAACAAGTTCAAAAGTTGAACTAGTAGTCTATACACAAAAGGTACCATCTAGGACATACGCATAGATGTTTAAACATTGCTTACCTAAGGATAAGAGTCAGAAAAAGAAGAGGATAATAGCCTATAGAATTTCACAACAACATTGTGAGTATAAATATGTCTGCAGTTTCATATCCATACTCAAAGTCCTACTACATAATTCTTTGCTCTGTTAGCCACAAAGAAACATAATTCTCTAATCCCAACTTGTAATGCCCCCAATTTAAGTTACGTAAAATAAATATTTTTTTTCCTACAATTATTTCCGCAATCAGATATTTTTCATAAAAATACATAATTCAATTCTTTATCATGGGAACAGATACATATAGGATCTCTCATGTATACACAATATACAGACCAAGTCTATAAACATCAAAGTACAGCAGAAATGGGAATCCTGCCTGTAGCGTTCAGAGCACACTCTAGAATACAAACGCAGTATAATTCAAAGACCGTGAGTCTTGGAAGCAACGTAGACTCACCCAGAGAATATATCACCTATCTGTCGAATCAGACTCTGATATTATTATCTGAAAAATGTGGAAATATCGTGTAGTGAGTTTGACAACTCAGTGAGCAAATAATTCCTCCTATAACCTCTTAGGTCAGCATATGGATGTACTTATATTTTAAAATGTGTCACATAGAAACTACAGTTCAGAAGTACATTCATATGAGACTCGTATTTCAAATATTCTTAAATCAAAGGATATTCAGATATCCAAAACCATATGCACCATGGTATGATCATTAAACAAATGTTGTTATGTTAAGTTGTATAAGCTATAGTAAAATATTATGATTTAGAGATAAAATTATTAATTTAATGCTCTTGCCTCACTCAGCAATCTGGTTAATGCAATGAAAATATAACTCATTTGCTATACGTATAGTGACCTCGACCACAGTCACAATAAGTGATAAGAGAATGTGAGTACATCATCCTCTTGCCCCCCAACATTACTACTGTTACCTGGTTGGAGCGGCCCTCTCCCGACTCACTTAGGCTAATAGGGCGTCCCCTATTCGGTACCGTCATAAGCCATACAACCAGCCGATATTCATCAATACATATAAATATATGTAAAATTATCAAGCAACTCGCCATGAGCTTTACGCTTGCCATTCAATCTCATTTATAATATGACATGCATAATTTTCACAAGTATATAGCTTTACAAATCAATGCATCGTGCACATAATATTCACTTTATCAAATAATGATAAATACATTTAAAACCACATATTCAATGAGTTCCAAAATCTATTTCTAAAACCATACTCTTTTTGAACTATGTGTTAGTTTGTAAGTATAACAGATATTTTGACACATTCAATAAACTTATAATAGTATAAATAATTTATAAACAGAAACAATAATACATTTATAGTTCAAGAAGAGCATGAGGCAAGTTATAGAAAGAATTATCTACTCATAGGGTAGGGCTCCTGGTTGGACAGCCCTAAAATGTACTTTTTCAAGCTGAATTTGACCAATTAGATCTCAAAAATATGTTTGGAGGGTCCAAAGACTTAGAAAATGATTCTGGGAGCTTGGTCACTATTCATCGCCAAAAAAAACTATTCATTGGCCGAAAAATACTATTCATCCGCCGAAAATCACTATTAACGACAAACAAAAAGTTGTCAGATAACTGAAAAATTTCATATCCTAAGGTTTATCTAACTCCTGAATCCATCTAAGGTGTCAGAATTTCAATTAGAGGTCTCTAAGTAAGAGTTTTAGAATTTACCTTTTTTTGAAATTTTTTACTTCAGATCTACGGCGATTCAACGGCTGATTTGAAAAATTGATAGGTCAAAACCGTAGTATTCTTCGTCTTGAATCTAGTAGCACCTTCAGTTTTGAGATCAAAAGCCAATAGGCACTCCAGATCTAGAGAAAAAGTTGAAGATTACTATTCACTTACTATTTATCTTCTCGATTCGTTTCGAAAATTTGCCGACGGACTTCCCCTTCCCCTTTTTATTTTTATTATATTTAATAATAATAATAATAATTTAATAATTGAATAATAAGATTTTCTTTATATAAATTCCGTTTTTCATCCTAAAATATCCCAAAAATTTCTAAAAATTTACATTCTTATAAACCTTTAGTTAAACTCTTAAATCATGATTTTTCTTGATAAAAATCATAATAAAACAAATCTCAAAATAAATATCTTTATACATATTAAAAGAAATAATATTTCTAAAAATACAACAAAAATTCATTAAAGACTAATATAATTATTTCAAGCAAAACAATAATTATTTTAATTAAAAATAGACTTACTTTTAGCAGAACATAATCATTTTTAAACAAATAAAAATATATTTGTTTATAACAAAATATTATTATTTAAAAATAAAAATTATGGTATGTTACACGAGGCACATGGCTAAAGATATAAGGTAGCATAAGGAGAAACATGTTGAAAATGATAAGTTAAGGCATTCAATTGACTCCATTGCTTGAAAATCCTTCAATGAGCAACATCCTACTTTCTCAATTGATCCCAAAAATGTTAGGATGGGCTTAGCAAGCAATAGCTTTCAACTATATGAAAACATAAGTTTCAACCATAGTATCTGACTAGTTGTTCTTGTTCCATATAACTTGCCCCCTTATAAATGTATGAAACAACTATACTTCATGATGACATTTCTTATTCCAAGCCATAAGTCTCTGGATAATGATATAGATGTCTATTTAGAACCAATAATTGAGGAGTTAAAAGAATTATGGGAGGTAGGGGCAGAGACATATGATGCTAATTCACAATCAAACTTAGTATGCGGGCTGCTATCATATGGATAATAAATGATTTTTCTGCATATGGCAATCTTTCTGAGTGGTCAACCAAAGGAAAGTTGGCATGTCCTTTTTGCCACAAACATATCCATTCTATATCTCTGAGAAGTAAATTATGTTTACATAGGCCATCGTCGTTTCTTGTCAGCCAATCATCTATGGTGTCAGAATAAAAGGGTATTTGATGGTAAAATAGAAAATAATGCCGCACCTACATAGTTGACTGGTGAGGAAACACTTGAATAACTAGAATTTTTACCGAATGTGTCATTTGGAAAGGATTAAAAGCGAATATGTGACCAAACTAGTGTTGTATATAATTGGAAGAAGAAGAGCATTTTCTTCCAGTTGCCTTATTGGAAATCATTTTTGTTACGACATAATTTTGATGTCATATAAATTGAAAGAAATATTTCAAACAATATTGTGTCCACAGTGATGGATATAACTGGGAAGATAAAGGACACAATTAAGAGTCGATATGATTTTTTTGACTTAGGAATTAGGCCAGATTTACATCCTATTGATGATGGGAATAATATTTTGCTATCGACAGCATGTTATATGTTATCGCCACAAAAGAAGTTAAAAGTTTATAACTTTTTGGCCCAATTAAAGGTTCCTGATGCATTTTCATCAAATATTTCAAGGTGTGTCAATGAGGCAGAAAAGAAGATTTTTGGGCTAAAGTGACATGAACATAACATATTATTGCAAGAATTATTTCTAGTTGCAATTCATGAAGTGTTGCCTAAGGAAGTGAGTGATCCTATAATAGAGTTGGCATAGTTTTTCAAGATCCTGTGGTCAAAGTGTTTAACCACAAAAAACTTGGATTTCATTGAAAATCAGATTGCCATCACCTTATGTAAATTGGAAACTATATTCCCTTTAGCATTCTTTGATATTATGGTTCACCTACCAATCCACTTGGCAAGAAAGGTAAAGATTGTTGGGTTTGTTCAATATCAATGGATGTATCCAATTGAGAGATAAAATTATCATATTTATACTTAATCTATTGAATTCTATTTGTTATTAAAAATTGATGCATTAGTAATAACTTTCATTTTTAGGTATCTACGTTCACTAAAATCTTATGTCTGCAATAAAGCTTGTTCTAAAGGCTCTATCGCCGAAGGCTATTTAACAGAAGAAAACCTGACATTCTACTTAAGATATTTGAGCAATGTCCCAACAAGGCTTAATAGAGCACCGAAGAATGATGATGAAAACATATCAGCTTGTGGGATGACATTTTTTGATAAAGGTGGGCAACCAAAAGGTGCTGCCAAAGCTCTTGTTCTATCTAATGAAGAGTTTGATCAAGCTCATTTATACGTGCTACAAAATTGTGAAAGTTTGGCCATTAGTAAGTATATAATGGTTTGGTAGTAATTAAATTGTTATTAACTAAATTCACATCGATGGATTGGCATAATTTTGTAGAGACCACAAAAAGGAGTTTAAGACACAGATGTCAAATATAGATTCGAGACACATAATAGAGTTCCCTCAATGGTTTAATCGCCAAGTAAGTATAAACCAATTACGACTAAAGAAAATTATATTATAAGTTATGTCATAACTTATTAATGGTGTTTACTTAATAATAGGTTATGAAATCAGGATCAGAATGGCAAGAAAATAATGAGCTAATTAGCTTAGCCCTTGGTATTGAAAGAGTGGTATATAGATATTCAACAATTCTTTAGCTGCAAGGATTGAGAATATGAGTTGAAGTAGGATAGCATGACTATGACCATGTATAACTTTAGCTACAAGGATTAAGGTCAAGAGAAGTAAGCATACTTTGTGTAGTCTTGTGTTACCCATTCTCCCCTTCTGTGTAATAACTTTAAAGGGATTTGAATATTGGTTGAGAATATATTTGAGGGATAAATGTGAGTTTGTTGATTGATAGGAAGAGAGAGAGAGAGAGAGAGAGAGAGACATATAGAGATGGAGATTTTGTTGTGGTCAATTAATGACCGTAAGAGATAGATTGGAAAAATTTGTAGTGACACATGGAAGTATGATCAAGAGGTCTTGAAGGACCTAGATTGATAGATCACCTGTAGTGGTAAACTTATGGGAATTCTAGACACCTTGCCAAAATTACTAAAATGCCCACATCCTAATTAACATGGTCAATTGAAGGTAGGGGTTTAATTTAATATTTTGAGTGGGTGTTTATATTTTGGGTTATGTGCTTTTTTTTCCTTTTTCCTTGGAATGATATCAAGTATTATACATTTCTTACAATAATAAGACTTTTGGAGAAACAATGCACTTACCTGTGGAAACTTTACTGAGCATACAACATAATTAGCTAATTTAAGGAGATCATCCAGCCCTTCCCTTGGCCTTTCAACATCAATTAGAATGGGTATATTCCTTTTAAATGCCTGTACTGGAAAAATATACGATTTTGTTTACTTCCCATCAAATGAAGCCCCTTTCTCTCATCCCTAACCTCCTTTACCATCCAAAGAAATTTAAAAAAGGAAGATATAGAAGGCACTAAGTGAAGTTACATTTTCTAGCAAATTACATTTATTGTAATGATTTTACCTTTATAAATTTCTCCATCAGATAAGCAGGTGCTATCTCATCTTCAACCACTTTTGTAATGAGTTGTTACTCGTTTTAATAGAAGGTTTTACTAGTGAGAAAAGTTGGCTTTGTACTAAATAAACCATATCAATTTTTACATCAAATTTAAGTCACTTTTGGAGATAAAACCCCCCACAATAAGAAGATACAATATTTTCTACCTCCAAGGTCGGTACATGGCCAAGCAAATTATTACTCACCATAGTTCATATAATTTGGGCAATGGACAACTTCAAATGTTTTAATACAAGGTTTTCAATTCCAGATTTAGATTAATAAATGCTATCTTTTTTCACCTTGAACCGAAGAATTTTATTTAATTTTTTTTTGTCATTGAGTTTTATTAATTTCATTAGTTAAAAAGTGTTGGCCAGGCCCATGTAAAATCCATTCTATTGAAAAAAAACTACAACAAGCCCAAATAATGCTTGGGCTGATCCATTGTAGAAAGTATATTGAGACCCTTCTCTTAGGTAAGGTCCAGCACACTGGGACTAGAGATTTTGTACTATTAAATATATTTAATGTTTTTTTACCTGTTTTTTGGCACAAAGTTCTACTTTGTTGAATGCTAGTTCAGTTTTATTGTCTTATTGTTGTGTGCATTTTTAATCTTTTCTTTCCTCAAGTTTGCTACAAATTGTAAGCATTTAGTGACTTTTAGCAATGGCTTGGATTGTCATATAATTCTTTCAATTTCTAGAATTTTATTTTCCAATATAATCTTTGTCTTACAAATGCTGTGCTAAACATGTTGAAATTGATCACAATAAAAGTTTGGAACCATTTTCTAGAATTATTAGCACGCAGACTTGAATTTCTTAAAACTGGTGACCTTTTCTAAAGAGTTCAGAGAGGATATGAGGTTTTACGATATAAATTAATCAACTTCTATGTCGAAAATGATTCTTATCCTCTTTTATATTGCTTTAATGAATGATAGTCTTTACTCTTTATATCCTGCGTCTTTCAATTACGATTAGATTATCATTCCAAATTCCAAAATATGCTGGTTGGTGTACCTTGAATTTATTGATCTAGTTTGACTAATAGTATTGTAATATTTGTATCAAAATATGCAATGATGTTCTTGCTTGGCAATAACAACTAACAAGCCATTTCTATCAATATAAATCTCAAAAATTGATTAGAATAATGTTGGGAGAGACTTTTAAGTATTATTTAATATGCTTTATGTTTATTAGATTAAATATTGAAATAGTTTTGCCTGAAAAATTCTTGGGATAAATTAATGTTGGCCAATTTAACTTATTTCTTATTGAATAATGTCTTCCAATTTTTTTTTCAAGATATGATGGTACAATCATGTATTTATAGCTATAATGTTCTTGGCTATTGCATAATGTTGTTTTCCAATTGTGTTTAACTATAAAAAGTTTCTTACATGATATTGTTTTGTTTCTATTAATTTTCAAATTATATTAATTTGTTACATTTGATTAAACAGGGACAACTTCCAATTATACTTTCGAGTAGTGCTCTTTCAACCATTGCAGCTAATACAACAAGTACTGCAGCACCAACATCGCCAAATGAAGCCCTGAGTTGATTGTTTTTATTAATATTTGGTTGTGTATTGCTTTCTTTTTAGTTGACATTATGTTTTTTTGGACATAGAATTGACATGATGTTAGTGTATAATATTTGCTAAATTTAATATATGTTAATATTATCATTTTATCAATAATTTTATTTATCTCAATTTTTATTAAGGTTTTAATTATTATAATATAAAATGATAAATTTATTATAAAAAAACGTTTGCCACTAAACTTACGGTGGCGACCTCTTTAGGTTGCCACTGAATCTCAGAGGAAAAAAATTGAATATTGAGGCTTTTTGTGGCGACAAAGTCGCCATCGAAACCATTGGTGGTGACTTATGGTCGCCACTGAATCCCAGAGAAAAAAAATTTGAATATTAAGACTTTTTGTAGTGACAAAGTTGCCACTGAAACCTTTAATGGTGACTTATGGTCACCACTGAATCGCAGAGGATGAAAAATGAATATTTAAACCTTTGGTGGCAATGAAGTCGCCACTAAAAGTTATTTATAGCGGTGATTATGTAAAGTTGCCACTAAAAGTATATCCTCTTTTGTGGCGACTGGGGCATTTATTGCGGCGATATTTATTGAATTCAGTGGCGACAAAAGTCGACACAGAAAGTACTTTCAGTGGCGACTCCATTAGAAAAAATTCTCCTTCTTTGATGGGAAGAAGGCTACATAAAAAAAGACACATAAAATACTTTTATGATATAAAAGTATATACTTTAGAGGAAAACCTGTGATTTTCATCAAGTACACATATCAAAATTTTGGGTATATTAGAAAAAAAATCTCTATTATTGTTTACATTTAGTGGTGTTTCTTAAGAATCTGATTACTCTGGTTGGAAGTATATATATTTAAACTTCTAGTTTTAAATTATTGCGATTTATGCAAAATTTATGCCTTACATGATTTACTACTCCCTTCTCTATCTTCTTACTATAGTTTTGTTATATTATATAACCTTCTCATTTGAATGCTTTGCTGATGAAACATATTAGCATCTAATAGGAATCCCATGGTATATATAGACATATACTACCTTTTAAACTCCTTATACCAAAGGAAGATTGCAAATTATCCAATTAGAGAGGTACAAATGCCAAAAATATGAAACTTAATCAAAAGAATTAACTTAATGGATTTGATTACTTTATTTGACATCAATTAGTATTAAATAATATGTAGTCACCATTTAAAGTTGTAATGATTTAAATTTAAACTTGATTATTTTCATATTTGATCTTGTCTAAAATTTTGTAATCATCAAAATTGATTGGTTGAAATTTTGGAGCTAACTATAATGGGAACAACAAAAAATATTTTTTTTTCCTATCAATTTATTGTCTATAAGATTTCATCCCAAAAATTCAAAAAATAGTTCTAAGACAAGAAAGTACCTCGTTCTCTCCCTTATTCTCTCTCTCTCTCTCTCTCTATTCTCCAATTTCTTTTAAAATATTTATATATCAATAAATTCATGGTTGAAAGAAAAATAACCCATTTCTTGTTTACTCAAATATGTTTTCAAGCCTTGAAGTAGTGAGATTTGTTTTCCTTTGAATTTTTCAAACAATTTTTTTATAATGGTGGAATGAGTGGTGTTGAACTATCTCTAATGAAGACTAGCCAAAATGGGTCCCTTTCTCCACCACCATCCCTTTATCCAACACTACTCACTACAAAAAAAGGTGGTATAGCAACGAAACTCTAGCAATGGTTAGGAAAATTGTTGCTAAAACATAAAATAACAACAATTTTTTAACTTTAGTTACTAAAAGCTATTGCTAAATAATGTTTTTTAGAAACGATTTTTAAAAACTATCATTAAATAATGACATTTTTATAAACTGTAGTTATTTAGTGATGCTTTTTTTTAAAAATTGTTATTAAATCCTAGTTTCTTTAATCCCTCCACATAAGCCCCTATTTAATTTTCTTTTCTCCGTTGTTTTTCTCCACTACTCCTTCATCCATTTTCTCCTTTAGCCTTCTTCTCTACCGAGCTACTTCCATTTCCATTTCTCCATTCATGATGGCTTCTTCTCTACTAAAGTGCTTCACTTCTACTTATTCTTTCATGTGAATTGGTGAGTTCTTTAACAGCTTGGATATATTTTTGCACTTCGTTTTTGTTCATTTTTCTTGTGATTTTTTTTATATCAAGGTTCTTCCTATGTTGCAATGGCAATGGAGCTTCAAATTTTTGCATTTGGGTGGGTTTGGAACTTCAACAAAAAAAACCTATAGCAAGACGATTTTGGATGCCACTGAAGCAAAGAATGTGCATTATCCCTCCTCCATCCAAATAGTTATAGGCATCAATGATTTGTGAAAGAAGAAAGACAAGAAGAGAGAGAGACAATCTAGAATTTTTTTTAGGAATATTAAATAAAGAAACATAAGGAAGGAAAAAAAATGATATACCAATGGTTTGCATTTGTTTAACGATGGTTTTAACTGTCCTTTAGTCGTGTCACTGTAATGGTTTCCCGAAACTATCACTAAGAGGATCACGACGTTAGATTTTGTGACAGTTTGTGTGACCGTTGTTAAGCAGTTTAACAACAGTTAAAATTGTACTAAATATTTTTGTTGTTGTAGTGACTATTACATCACACCTTTGTATGGTGCTCAACTTGTGTGCCATGACCATGCTCATCCTTCCCTTATCAACTACTATAAATAAGTTTGGGTATCAAGACTTATTCAACAATAACAAAGGAAGAAATGAATAGAGAGAGACAGAGTAAGGAGGAAGAGAAGACCTTACTAAAAGAAGGAAAGAAAGAAAAGAAGAGGAGAAAGAGAGAGAGAGATAATTGTAGGGAGAAGAAGAAAGAGAAAGAAATAGAGAAAAACGATGATGGCTTACTAAAAAAATGTCAAATAAGAGGCTACATAGTTATTTAATGAAGATAGTCTATCAAAATGAAAGGGAAAGACTTACTTGAAAAGATTAAGAGAATTGTTACAAGAAATCAACAATAGTCCCCATAAAAAATATAACTTTTAATGGCGATTTTTAACTGTCACTACTAAAATTATTATTTTAAGATTCAAAAAAATGTGGGAAGAATTTGTTTAGTGGATATTCAAATAAGTAGCTCCTAAAGATATAAGTTGAAGATAAATGAAATCGTGAAGGCAGTGAAGGAAGAACCCCGAGGAAAGGGTGAAGCATTCACCTTAACACTCAACGCTCTTAAATCCTCGATGACCTTAAGTCCTCAATGGTGGTGACAAGGTAACCATCCTTACCCCTATAGATTATTTGTTGAGTCCATGAAGCCTCTTTATTGGAGATGGTGAGTTGTTTTCTTCCTCTTCATTAAACATCCTTCCTTTGAGGTTTAATGTCAGTGGGTAGTTGAAAATTCAACACCTAGATGGCTCTACCATCTTGGTTCCCATAGTTGCACCAACCAAGAGGTTGAACTCTCTTTCTAGGTATAGTACAATTCTTCTCCTATTAGTTTCATATTTCTAGTAAGTTGGTTTTTTAAAATCTAATTTAAAAGCACGATAGATGAGGGTCACCCAAGGTCAAGAACTAAGTTTGTGAATTTTTGTTTGAGTTGATAGTTTATTTTGGGTTTATAATTTAATTATGTACTTAGTTCACATGTTTGGTTTAAGTATGGGTTTTTTAGAAATGCTGAATTGAATTTTGAATCTTCCCTTTTATCTGTATGATGCTAGGGCTATTATTGAAGGGTTTATGATGTTATTCTTCTTCAGAGTTAATTGTGTGTGAATATCTTGATATAGGGTTATTTTTATCATGGGTCAATATTTGATGAATTTAATTTTTGTTGTCGCAGGTTACCTTTAATTCTATGAGCATTTTCTTTATTTTTACACATGTTGCATTGGCTTCAAAATCTAGATGGTTGGGTCGGTAAGGGATAGTAAGCAACTTAGCTTGTGAATGTATGAATCAGAGAAGACTTGCTTAATCCAAACTGGGAGTTGATGCACTTCTATTCTATGACTAAATGATAATCAATGCTTTCAATTTATGTTAAATTTTGGTTTTCTTTAAAAGACCCTTATTTGGTTTCAGCTATTAAGCTAATTTCTTTTTAACATTCTCTTTGTTCTAGTTTTATCCTTGTTCACTTGATGATATTATCAATTGGATGAAGTTCATACAATGCCCTTGATGGTGTTAATTTCGTTGTTTATAATTATATCATAGAGTATGTTTCATTTTGCTCAAGGTGTTGTTTTAATTATGTTAATATGGTTTTGTCAGGTTTAGCTTCGGTTACTACTAAGACTTAGTGTTGTAAATATCAAGGTTTTAAACCCTAACTATAGGAGCTTGGATCTCTTAGTTCTAAAAAATATAGGCTTTTATTGTCTCTTTTAACACAATTAAGCCTTTTTTTGAGAATAATGAAATGAGGGTAAGTTTGTCGTGGTAAAGAAAAAGTGTTTGACTAATTGGGTTTTAATCCAAAGTAAACTTTACCATGTTTTTTATGCAGATTCTATTGAGTTATTTTTCTTTAGATGTTTATTTTAATTTTAAAGTTAGGGTTTTTAATTTTGGAATTTAGGTTTTGTTAGTTGAGCTATTTGGATGTTAGTTATTTATATTCTTGTACAATTATTTTTTTATTTTACATGCTTTAGTTAGGCTAGACTTATAAGCCTAAATCTTAGTAGTCTTATGAGAATAGAAAACCTAGTATGCTTATATATATAGGTTTGCTTTGTTATTTTTTCTTTGTGTTTGATTTTTTATTAGTACAATTTTGATATTGAGTTTAGCTTAAAGTAGATTCTATAGTGCAGAGTTAATTCCATGTGTGTTCCCTTTGATTCTACACCAAATAGGCATAAGAAGCTTGTTCGTCTCACATTCATTGTGTAATATCCCTAATTTCATTTCTTTTATTGATAAAAGTACATCAATATTTAATTAAGAAAATAAAATTTATTAGACAATATTTTAGATATCTAAGGAAATATAATCCTTAGAAATTCTTCACCTTATGTATATGCATAAAAAATGTTTCTAACATTAAGAGAACAAATAAAGAAGGAAACCCTAATAGGAAAAAAAATTAGAAATAACATACTAAAGAGATGCAAAATTCTTGGATAAGGAAGATAAATTTTTTAAAATAAGTAAAGGTCTTAAAATTTCAAGAACATTGGATTAAGGTAATTTTTCCTAATTCAAGAACTAGAGTTACTAAGTTTAACATCTTTACCCATACATTGGGCTTTTACCTATGGACACTTCATATAGAGTTTTTCCACTTCACATAAGTTTCTAGCAAGCCCATTGGATAACCTAAGCAAGAAATAAAACATAGACTTGGACTAGGATATAGTCATTGGACCAATAGCCCAAAAATTATGAAAATGTGACCAAGCCCTCCAAGAAAGGTAGAATTTTATCCAAAGCAAAGAAAATGGGTAGGAATAAGCCCAAATCCAAGAGAAAAAATAAAATAAAATAAATTAGGTGATGATATAATAATGTAATAATAATAAAGATTAGGTTACATGGCATTAAGACAAAAATTTAGCAAGTGGTGTGATTCTACATTCATACTTTTGTCAAGTGGCATGATAATACAAAACTTTAGGACAAAAACATCTATATCCTACACTCATAATTTTAGCAAGTGGTATGATAATACATGGCATTAGGACAAAACATTCCTATCCCACACAAATAATATCAACCAAATAATAGAGATTCAAGGGCTAGAAATTTGCCACCTAAAAAGGCAAATCTATCATACTTGTTTAAGACAAAAGAAAATGGAAATGAATCCCTAAATCAAAGGGACCTTGTCCCTTATCTTAAGAACACATCATCATAACTTTCAAAATACAAATCTCCTTTTCCTATGCATATCTTGACTAAGGAAGAGGAAGACAAGAACATAAGTTGTTTGTTTTCCAAAAATTCAACAAAGTGTATACCAATTGTGATAAGGTAGACCTATGATCATGAAAGGTGTATTATTTGGTGGTCTATTTAAGCAAAACCCACCCCTACAACATTTTAATTTCGTCCAAGTGAGGAAGAGAGAGAAATAGAAGCAAGGTAGAGTGAGGAAAGGAGAGAAAGAGAGGAGAAGAAAAGAAGGAAGAAGAAGGAGAAGTTTAGAAGGCTAGGTACTCAAGGTAAGTTACCTTAATCTCCACTTGAATCCATTTTTCTTCTTCATCCTTGAGGTTTAAAAACTCACCCTCCTTCTCTTACCTAAACTGCTAGAAAAGCTAAGGGAAGGGAGGAATCTTACTACTTCTTTCAAGAGGAAACAAGAAAACCAATTCACTAAGTGAGCTAGGGAGATTCTCAGGTAAGTTTAACAATATTTCTTTTTGAAGAAAAGTTTTGAAACTTATAATATTTATATGAGATTTTGATCTTAGAACTTTGATTATTGGTCATGG
The DNA here is from genome assembly GCA_037074535.1 of Gleditsia sinensis. Classification (NCBI taxonomy): domain Eukaryota; kingdom Viridiplantae; phylum Streptophyta; class Magnoliopsida; order Fabales; family Fabaceae; genus Gleditsia; species Gleditsia sinensis. Next base: position 16,991,071 of record CM073464.1, read on the forward strand.
ATGTTGCTATATCATGTTACATATTGATCTTGCATGTGATGTATGTTTGAATACTTAGACTGGTATAGAAAGTTCTGCATAGGTATGGCTATGGGTGGCAAAATTTATAGCTTATGTGTTTTAATTTCTGGGAATTATCTGTAGGGAATTAAAATAAATGGTTAACATAAGAATTAAAGATATATGTGTCACAGATTTTTAGCCACTGGAATCATTCAATTTGGAGTCCATATGAGGTAGATATGGTCCGATTAGTAGTCAAAGGTCAGAAAATGGTTCATCAGGGAAGAATATGTTAGGATAGCTTATGTATTTTAATTTCTGGGAATTATCTGTATGGAATTAAAATAAATGGTTAACATTAGAATTATAGCTATGTGTGTCACAAATTTGTAGCCACTGGAATTTTTCAATTTGGAGTCCATATGAGGAAGATATGAGCTGATTAGCAGTCAAAGGTCAGAAAATGGTTCATCAGGGAAGAATATGTTAGGATTTCTTCTGTATTTTAATTTCTGCAAATTATTTGTATGGAATTAAAATAAATGGTTAACATAAGAATTATAGATATGTGTGTCACAGATTTTTACCCACTGGAATCACTCAAGTTGGAGTCCATATGAGGTAGATATGGTCTGATTAGTAGGTAGAGGTCAGAACCTATTCGAGAAGAATATGTTAGGATTTCTTCTGTATTTTAGGGAGTAATATCACCTTGATTTCTTAATATTTCGCTACAATGTTCAACATAATAGTTTTAGATAATTGTTTTATCTTGAAATTGACACCAAGATCAACTACATCGGAGTTCAATTAAGGGAGTTATGCTCTGATTAGTAAGAGAAGGTTAGATATGATGAAAACTTGCGTCAAGAAAATAAAGAAATAAAATTAATATTTAAAAAAGAAGACGAATCTTATAAATGACTAGTATATGCCATAGCTATTGCCATTGTATGAACTTCTTACCATCTTAAGTGTAAAATTCTGACATGGAAATATTTTATAAAGTGATATTTGAAATGGTTATGTTCATAGCATGATTACCAATGATTTATGGTAATAGTTATATTTTGATGAACATACTTGTTATTGAAAGCATATTTTTGGCTATCATTGTGAAAAGAAAAGAAATGAGCACGATCACATGGCAATCCGTGTGGTGTACCAATAGGGGACGCCCTACCAACGGTTATGATTATGATTATGGGAAAAGAAATAGAAAGTGTGCCATGTTGGACGGAGCGAGAAAAGCCCGTACCGGAGAGTAGATGATACTCACCCTGACCGGGGTAGCTTGAAATGAGAATAAGTTGATGGCCATCATATGATATTCTGAAAATAGTTAATCCTGTCATACATATCATTACTGTATGATTCTTATGTGCATAGATATAATGCATTCATGTGATCAAAGATATTTTTTGTAGTTTATACAGCTGAACATGATATGATGAACTATATTGATGGTAAATTATGATTTATTGTTGAACATACTGGGATTTAATTCTCACTATATTTCCATATCATGTTCAGAAGAATAATACAGATTTTCTCAATGACACTTATTATTTCCGTACGTTGGATCGAGTTATCCTACCTTAGGCAACTACCAGTTATATCAGATGTATCTGTAGTAGATGTGACTGAGATTCCGGTGGAGGTGCCACCCACACCAGTGTCCCTGGAAGTAGTCGACATAGATGATTAGAGCTAATATGTATCTTTGTACAAATGTTTGTAAAATAATGGTGTGTAGTTTGTAAAATAATAGTGTGTATGGAAACTCAGTATTGTATCACTGTTAATAACAATTATGCTTGGTTAAAGTGATTATTATTACGAGTTAAGTGGTTAGAATTAAAGTAGTAATAACTTCATGAAATTTTACAAATATAAAAAAAAAATTATTACATTTACATAAATGGAGTTGTTACACATTGTCCTTACTTTCAATCCTTTAAGTTTTCACACACTAAACATAACCTTACTGACCATAGTGACTTAGTTTACCTATATTGACTCTCTTTGTCATCCAAAAAAATCAAAAGATATCATAAACTTGTTAGAAAGTGAATAACTGTAACCAGTCCTACATTCTTCCTTTTTGGTGACCTAAACCTAAAACCAACCCCACCATCAACCCTAGAATGTCCTAAAAATCCATTTGTCAAAAGTTATTTGTTGAAAACTCTAGATGTACTAGCACACACTATTGTTGGTGCTAAAGGTGTCCTCACTTAGACATCCTTAAAACACATAACTACTTACCTCTGTTTAAGTCATCGTTGGTGCCGTTGAGATAGCTAGGATCATATAGGCTAAATCCCTAAGTTTTTTCGTGTATAAAACCCTTACAGGTTTGTGAGCCCTACGTTTAACAATTGTTGCCTTTCTTTACTTGCTTCAGCTGATGTCATCACTATTGACCAGTGTTGACTAAATCTTAACTAGTCCATTGACTTAACATTCTGACTTGTTGACCATAAATTATGTGTCATATCTTTGATTCTGTTAGGTCTCTTAAGATTTTTTTAGCCTTTTTATCATTGTTTAGGTCTCTAACATAGGTTTCTGGCCATCTCTATCTTTTTTTTTGGTTTTGTACAATACACTTTTCCTTTAAGAACTTTTTAAATATTCATATTAGTCAATGTTTGCAGGTAAAGTTTGTTAGGACCTATTTCCATATCATCATATCATATTATAGTACATTCTCTTACACTTATTGTTACATAGTTGTTGCATTATTATTTTGATTTTTACCTTGTCATTAGAGCCAATTTATCATTATCAATATTCAATATTGTTAAGTTAGTATATCCTTTCTTGCATAACCAATGATTATTCAAGACATACAAGATATCGTGGCCCAACATAAAAAAGACATTATTGACATAAAGGACTATCTAAAGGTACTTACTAATAGGATAAATAAAATGTATGAAAAAATGGACCAAATATTGGCTAATCAGACATCCACTAGTATCGTAGATAGCTCAATTGTCAATAAGGTAATTAGGCTAGCTGTTAATGCATATGGTGAGAATTTTAGGGAAAATCAAAGAGATGATAACTAATACCAAAATCCTAATAAGCATAATCAAAATATGGTTAATAAGTATAGGTACAACAATGATGAATCTAACATTCTAAAAGAGCTTAAACTTGATGCTTCTATGTTTGATGGTAGTTAAATTTGGATGAATTCTTAGATTGGTTACGTAGTATTGATGATTATTTTGATTTATATTGTATGATTGACAACCTAAAGGTTCTTTAAGCTAAGATGAAACTAACAAGATCAGCTTAGTCATATTAGGACATTATTGAAAGAGACGAGACACATTGTGGTCTTGATACAATTTTTAATTGGTTAGTAATGATGCAAAAGTTATAGGATAAGTATCTCACTTCCTATTATAAAAATCAATTGATGGATTAATGGATAAAACTTAAGTAGTCATATGGTTCTATATTTGATTGTGTTGATTAATTTTAAAAATTGATGCTTAGGTGTGATATTAAGGAAGATACTTTATTCATAATCTCTAGGTTCATTAATAGCCTACATCCTGATGTCAAAAGAAAGGCAAGATCTTGCCCTTACTTCCCTTTAGTAAGACTATAATAAAGCTAAGGAAGTAGAATTGAACCCTAGAGTCCTTACTCAGAGGTGCTTTAAGTCTTAGTCCACAGTTGCACATACTTATCAATAGTCTAATATGTCTAAAAGGGAAGAACTTATGGTGTCTAACACTAGAGATAAGACATCTTACATGGAGTGTTTCTGTTGTCATAATAGAGGTCACATAGTTGGTCAGTGTAATCATAAGGCCTTTACCTTAAAGTTTGTTTCTATGGATTTAGTTGAGCCCCGATATGACATAGTGATAGAATCCCTGGATTACCCACTAGATATTGATGAGAATGACATGGGTGCTTTAGATCTCAATCCTAACTATATTAGCATTATGAGATGCATTTTATCTCTTCCATCTTCACCTTATTCTTGGAAGCACACTATCATTTTTTACAATTGGGTTGATTGGCATAAAAGACCTTGCAAACTAGTTACTCTTTCTTAGGTAGCTTAGTTGCTTAGGTAGATAAGACTTTTGTAGAAATCACTTAGAGCTACAAAGTCCTACTTCAGTTTGGAATATATAGGGAGGAAATATATTATGATATATTACCTATGGAAGTTACACATATTTTATTAGATCACCCTTGGTTTTATGATCATAATGTTATTAACATGGAAGGAAAAACAATTATACTTTTTAGCATCAGGATAAGACTACCATTCTTCCCCTAGTAAATTTGATTAAGAAAAAAAAGCTAACCTAAAAACTCTCCCTAAGCAAAATAAACAAAAGCATATCCATATTTTGATTGCTTACTATTTTCGTAATTTACATGCTAACATTAGATGTATGCTTGCTATGAGTAGTGATCATTGTAAACTTGCCACTGATGTGCATCATAGGGCTCAAAATTTTAATATGGGTGGCTATGATGGTCTAAATTTGACCTGAACATTACTCGAAACACTTCTATAAAAAGCTACATGCTAAAGATACTGGTCCTTTTCACATTATAGACAAGCATGGTTTTAACGTATACTTAATTAAATTGCTTGCTCATATGAATATTAGTCCTACTTTTACTGTGGAAGATTTGTTTCCAACTAAGGCACCTTTGAGCTTCTTGTGTTGTTCCTAGCTGTGTTTATAGGTTTGAATGTTGCACAGGTACCCAAAATTCCTCATGTTCTACCACTTTTTTTGGATAACATTGAAGCTTTTCTTAATGATGCATACATGGGATCTTCTTCAGCTGCCCCATTTTGCCATTACTTGGTGAAGTAGAAGAATTGTCCTAAGTCTAACGCTGCTTGGATCACTGAAGACGATTTCTTACATCTTGATTCTTTCCTTTTGGAGGCTTACCTATCTTTTAACTCTTTGGAAGAGAGCTTTTTTTTAGAGAAAGCGAATGATGTAAATTCTATTGTGATATGTTATTTAAATGTTTATTTTAATTTTAAATTTAGGATTTTTTTAATTTTTGAATTAAGGTTTTAATTTGGGATTTAGTATTTTGTGATTTAAGTTATTTGGATGTCCATTATTTATATATTGGATAATTATTATTTTATTTTAAGCACTTTATTTGGGCTAGACCAATAAGTCTACATCTTAGTATTATATTAAGGATAGAAGACCTAGTATGTCTATTTATATGGGTTTGCTTGGTTATTGTTTCTTTGGCTTTGATTATTGATTTATACAATTTGATATTGAGTTTAGCTCAAACTAGATTCTCTAGTGTAGAATGGATTATATATGTGTGTCCTCTGGTTCTACACCTTTTTTTTGTGTTCACAAAAAATCAGATGCTTTTTTGTGACTGAAAACAAGGCGTTCTTATTCCTTTCTTAAAGAAATTATTTGTCATTTTCTTCAAAATTAAATGTTATTTTTTGTTGTTAACAAGTTAAAGCTATATGCTATTTTGTAAATTTGACAAGGACCATTCTTTTTGTTTTCCTAAAAAAACTACACACTTTTATGCTGCTACTCTTGTTATTATTCTGTCCCCATTATGTTATTCTTTAAAAAGGTACTGCTATGTTACTACCCAATTGTTATATAGCATGCTTTTATAACTCATTTTGATCTCTCTTTGAATAGTATATAAGTATAGTTTGTTAGGTTGTAATGTGTGTTTAAGGTAGAGTCTTTAGTTCTAAATTTAGTTGTGAGCTTCATGCATGAAGATGAGGGTTCAAGGTCAGGTATTACAAGTTGAAATTGAATGACTTTTCCATTGAGTTTTTTCTTAATGACATATTTACCCTTGATCCATGATGGTATGATATTTTGATTAAAGATCCTTATGGCTACATCTTGAATACTTTTTTGCCTCATTAATTGAGTTAATTGAGTATCACATGACTCTTGGGAGGAAATATTTTGATGCTCACACTCTTCTTAAGTAAAAGGAGTTTAAGATATTGAGGAAGTTAATGGCCTGGTGTATTTTGCTATCACTTGAATAAACTTTGGTTATGATGCCTGCTTCTTTGTAATTATTTATTGAACACGATTACATTTTCATCCACCCTCTCTTTTGATGGTGTTCACTCTCAATCAAAATTTGGTTCATAAGCTCAAGTGAGTGGTGATCCCTGATATCAACATGGTCAACCATTCTTTGACCAATTGTTAATGGTGATTTCTGAAAAGCAAAAGGCTATAATGAGGCAATAACTTGTAGTTTGTGTTATTGTTCATAACCTGGAGAATAATTTGAGTAAAGGCTTGGAATTGAATTAATAGAATGTGTTAAACAAATCTTATTACTACTTTATTTAGTCTAAACTTTTTATTTACCGAGTCTCTACACTTGCTATTTACTAATATGAGTTCCCTATATTTAGGTGGTTGCATGCTGGACGTAAACTCTTCTATTGGTTTATATGCTCTGTATTTTTGCTTTGTGTTTGTATTATTCTAAGGTAATAGCTTTCATATAACTGTAATGATTATATAAACCTTAAATGTTAGTGTTAAACATAGAGAAAACACTATAATTATTATTTTTATGCTCAACTTCAACAATTGAATGTTTTACAATGACATACTCAAATATGTCCATTGCTAGGATTTATTGTATACATTATTATGGATAGAACTTTGCTGTTATGAATTTTCAAAAGCAAAGGGTGTCACTACCAAAAAAATGAGGTTTTAATGATGGTTTTGATTGTCACTAAGTACACTAATGACGGTTATAAAAACCATCAAGGAATCATAGACATAGCAACATTTTTAATGAATCATGGAAATGTCATAGTTAAGACTAGGCCTAACGACAATCACAAAACCATCGTAATGACATTAGGTTTGGTTTTACAATGGTCATTCAACCGTTTTTAAACAGTAATTTACGATGGTTTGTGATCGTCGTTAAGACAATTTTTTTAATGATATTTTGTTTAAAACCGTCATTAAATTGATAGATATTTTTTTTATTTTGTTTCAATAAAATTTTTCGGATACAAATATTCATAAAAAAAAAATTAAATTAAGAAGTAGAAGTCAAATTATGCAATAAAATTTGATATTCAATTAAAATTTGAATTACAGTAAATGTTTTGTGTTAGTTACATAAAATATACACTGAAAGCATAAATTAACTCTCGAGGTCTGGAGAAGGCCAGTGTTTGCTAGCATGATCACTGAGTGCCTAGAAAAGATATATTATTAGTAAATACAACCAATAAATAGCAAGAATATTTATTTTTATATTTCAACTAAGATTTTAGGAAATTACTCTTGGATCAAGATTCAATGGAAATGTAAGTTTAAGTGGTAATTGACCCTGATAGTTCTGAAGTAGAAAAATCATAGCTACTTCCATTTGGCGTTGTCGTGTAACTATTTCTGCCTCACGTGCTCCTCATTCGACCTCCCGTTTCTCCATCACTACTTTAAGTTGGGCCATCTTAGTCTATAACTCATGGTAAGAAGAGTCAAATTGTGAACTCAACCTACCAGAACCACAACCAAAGACTTGTGTTAGAGAAACACCTAATCCAAATCCTTAAACTTGGCTCGAATGCTCTTTTGTTCCTAGAGCTCTAACCAATGAATTAGCATTGGAAAGCTCCTAGAAAGAAGAGCTCTTACACTAAATCTGTAAAAACTCCATTTATATATATATATATATATATATATATATATATATATATATATATATATATATATATATTTGTAAAGTCCTATAAAGTCATTACTTCTTTACTCCTAATTACTTAACTCATAATAACATTCAATTAATTTAACCAAGCATAATCAAGGTATAAGGTCTATCAATAACACTGATATAATTATGAGTTCACATACACATCATTAATCAAAACGTTCATACAAAGCTCAAACACATAAATATCTACATCTTATTCATCCATGTTGACCGATTTCGGAGATATGGGTGCAGGTGGTTGCACCTTCATCGGGATTTTAGCCAACTCGACCATAAACACCTCATTAATTTTTGGGATCTGCCTAACATAGAGTAATTCGATCTGCACTAAAAGCCAGAGCCATAGAAAAATATGTGTAACTAATTTTCTGAATATGATATGAAAATATAGTGAGAATTAAATTCCAGTAAGTTCAATAATAAATCATAATCATCATCAATATAGCTCGTCATGTCATGTTCATCTGTATAAGCTACAGCAAATACCTTAGGTAATATAACTGCACTTTATCTATACACATAAAAATTGTACAGTAATGACATATATGGCATGAATAACTATTTTCAGATTATCATATGATGGTTATCAACTTATTTTCATATCAAGCTACCCCGGTCAGGGTGAGTATTTTCTACTCTCCGGTATAGGCTTTTTTCGCTATGCATGACATGATACACTTTCTCTTTCTTTTCTCATTAGCATAATCATAGCCGTTAATAGGGCATCCTGTAACATCCCAAATTTTAATAAATAGAAAATAATTGTCAATGGTGAAAGAAATGAAAGAGAATGAAATGGAACATCGATGAAACCTTAGAAAAAGGATAAAGTGGAATTAAATCATTTGGTGAAATTTTCCTACAACCAAAAAAAGCCTTACCTAATGGCATAGTTCAATTGTGATGGGATGGCAAGGTTGTAAAAGTTGGATAAAGTAGGGTCTTGAGATAGGAGGATGATGGCTTGTTAAGGAAGATTAAATAAAATATATTATTCTTGGTTGACTCAAGGGAGAAGTCGACTAAGCTTGTTGGAAAAGATTTGGATTAACCAAATCTTATATTGGCTTGGATAGGAAGCCTTGACTTGGGGAGAAAGTCTTTCCTTGGAGAAGAAGTAGGCCAAAAGATGAAGAGAGAGGGAGGTAGCGGCCAAGGAAAAGAAGAGAAGGGAAAGAGACCGAGAGAAGGAGAGGAAGGAAAAGAAGAGAGATAGAGAGAAGACAGGAAGGCACAAAGGTGAAGGTCCAAGAATTTTGTAGAGAAAGGAAGAAAGAGAAGTGTTCAAAGAGGAGGAAATTCAAGGAATGTTTGAGGATAGAAAAAATCTTTGGTTTTGGTAGGTTTAACATTATCCTTTCCATGGAATTTCATGTATTTGAATGATTTATAAGTGTTTAAAATATCCTCTTTTGATGATTCATGATGTATAATTATGTTAAGCCATGAAAAGTGAGAGTTTGGATGCATAGATCATGTATGTATTTGCTGAAATTGGCTTGAAAAGGGTGAATATCAATGCTTTGAATGGTTGATTCTATTGGTTATGTTTTATGTCGAATTTGGAAATCTGTTCAAAAGATGAGTTGTATTCCTGTTTCTTAGCTTTCTAATTCCTCTGGAATCTCCTTAATCGGATTTGAAACGAAAGCGCTATGCCCTGATGAGTGAAGAAAGGTTAGATCTAACGCATAGAGTCATGACACTGTTTTTGAACACCTTTTTCACCTATTTTTATTTCTAATTTATTAAAGTGGTAAACATTAAAGTTGTAGATAATTGTCTTAGCTTTCCATATTAATGAGATGTATGTTTAATGTATTGATACAAATACATATTAATGAGATATATGTAAGTGAATTTGTTATGTATTGATGAGATATATGTAAGTGAATTGCATATGAGCTAGATGTGCAATGTATAGATGAAATGCATGTTGATTTGATGCCTATGCTAGTATATCAATGCATGAGGATTACATGATATAAGGTATGCATTGTTGGTAAGTGTATTAATACATATTTGTTAAATGATGTGTTGATGATATTATGCATGATATTAGTGATGTGTTTGGTTAATGCATAATCCTATTATGATGGTCATGATGATTAAAAAATATGATGTGTACATTATTATATGATGATAGATGGGTTATGACATATTGATTATATGGAGAGACAAAGTTGATTGTGGATGTCAAGCATGATGACAAAGGTGAGATGTTTGATGTATACATGGTTATATCATGTTAATGTATATGGTTGAGATGTGGGTATAGACGTTTAGTCATTGAGTGTTGAGATGTGGCTGCAGACGATCAGTCTCCTTGCATGAAAGCACAACAAAGATATATATATACAAGCATAATATTGAAGTATAACCTAGTTATTATACATGCCTGATATTGATGCATAACCTGTCTATTGAATATGAAAGCATGCTATACATTCTTGTTATTTTATCATATACAAAGAGAAAATATTTTATGTAGTTTATACAGCTGGACATAACACTGTGTTTTCCTTATTTAATGTATGATGCTTTTAATGTTAAACTTATTGGGAACTTCCGTTCTCATTATTGTTAGTGTTATGTTTAGATAAGAGCAAACGTCACGCTAGCTGCTTCTGTGCACTTGATCATAGAAGATCCAGTAGATGGCGATGCCTTGTAAAGATCCCGATGCCAGCACCACCTCTTCCACCTTTTACACCCAGGGGAGATGTGCGATATATGGTTCAATATTAAGTTGATGTAGTTATGTGACTCAGTGTCACTGATGTATAAATATTAATCTCTTATGTAGTTTTGGATATCATGATAATGGAATATTAGTTGCTTATATATTGTGTATGGTTTGCTGCTTGGAATGCGTTATCGGTCACTATATATATATATATATATATATATATATATATATATATATATATATATATATATATATATATATATAAATGGTCATTACACGTCCCCTACTGGTGCACCACATGAACCGCCAAGTGACCGTGCTCGTCTCTTTTCTTTTCTTTTCTTTTCACGTTAATAGCCAAAAATATGATTTCAATAACAAGTATGTTCATTATACTGATATGCCATAATTTATCATCAAAGCATAATCACTACAAAAAATTATTGGTAAAATGTAATCATGTCATGATCATAACCATTTCGAATATCACTTTATAAAATATTTTTATGTCAAAATTACACACTTAAAATGGTAAAGAGTTCATGCAATGGCAATGGTTAGGGCATACACTAGTTATTTATTATTTCTATTTATAAGATTCTTCTTCTTTTTTAAATATTTTTTTTCATCTTTTCATTTTCTTTATACTTAGCCTCTAGTTACTTTCCACCTACTTATATCATTTCCAACACATGTTCTCATAAATTTTATAGGGCATTTTTCTCCAATTTGGTTTCTATTATTACTCTATAGTTAATGAGGTTCATTTAAGGTAAAAAAATGTTAAACATAAACTTTACCAACTCTTAACATGGCTTGGCCATGTTCTAGGACAAGACATGTTTGAAAAATACTTCAAACGTATTCAAAAACAGCTCTGAACATGGCCTACCCGTGCTGAAGCAACCCAGAACATGGCCTGGTTGTATTATGTGACATTTCCTTACTTATTAAACCATATCTCCCTCATATGAACTCCTATTGAGTTGATTCCAAAACCTATAAAAATATAAGATACTTATCAACAAATTTCATGTTTATCATTTCGTTAGATTCTTTACGAATTATTCCCAGAAATTCGAAAACAAAAATGCTTACATTTACCACCCTAGATTTTAGACTGATTCTGACCTCTACTCATTAATTAGCCATATCACCCTCATATAGACTCAAAATTAAGTGATTTTAGGGCCTATGATGCGTGAGACATATATCTATATTTATTATGTTAACAATTTCCTTTAATTTTCCACAGAGTTTGCCCCAAAATTCAAATACAGAAGCATACTTAACAGTTTCTTCTCTGATTAGCTAGTTTCTAACCACTACTTACTAATATAACCATATCTTCCTAATATGGATTCCAAATTAAATGATTTCAGTGGTAAAAATTCTTGAGACATATATATATATATATATATTTCATTATAACTATTTATTTTAGTTCCCTATATATTTTTCCTAAAAATTCAAATACAAAAGCTTACCTAACAGATTATTCCTTGGTTAACTATTTTCTGACCACTACTTACTAATCAGACCATATCTCCCTCATTTGAACTTCAAATTGGGTGATTTTAGTGGCTAAAAATCTGTTAGACATATATCTACATTTTTCATATTAACCATTTCTTTTAATTCCTAACTGATTCTTACAAAAATTTCAAAAATAGAAACTTCCCTAGTTACTCTGAAATCTAGTTTTCTTAGCCTAGCCTTTCCTAAAGTTCTAGTTCATCCTTTTATTAATTCATCTTCTATTTTTTTTTCGAAATTTCCACCTAACCATAGAATTACTCATCTCAACATTTAATTATATTTATTACTTAATTTAACATATTCCATTATCCACTTCAAAAGAAAAACAGAATTAAATCATGCATCACTAAGGGTGTTTCTCAACAGAAATTTCTCATGGTCTTTCCCTAGGTGTTTAAGGCCATACTTAATTTACCAACCTATCCATTTTTCATCCATTTTTACCATATTCAAATATACATAATAGTAGCATAAAAGCTCAAAATTTTTTGCCACCCATAGCCATATCTATGTAAAATTTTTCATACCAACTGAAGTATTCAAAACATCTATCACATGCAAGATCAACATGTAACATCATATAGCAACATCCATGACCAATCATCAAAGTAGCAAATATTGTAAATTTCATCAAAGTTCTAAGATCAAAATCCCATATAAATGTTACAAATTTCAAAGCTTTTCTTCAAAAAGAGATATTGTTATACTTACCTAAAGATCTCCCTAACTCACTTAGTAAATTCTTTTTCTTGTTTCCTCTTAAAAGAAGTAGCAATATTCCTCCCTTCCTTTAGCTTTTCTAGCAGTTTGAGTACTTAGTCCTCTAAACTTCTCCTTCTTCTTCCTTTCTCTCTTTTCCTCTATTTCTCTCCTTTCCTCACTCTACTTTACTTCTATTTTTTCTCTCCCTCACTTTGATGAAATTATAATGTTATAAGGGTGAGTTTTGCTTAAATAAACTATCAAGTTGTTCACCTCTCATAATCATGGGTCTACCTTATCACAATTAGGATGCACTTGGTTATTTTTTTGGGGCAAGACAACTCATATTCTTGTCTTCCTCTCCCTTAATCAAGATATGTATAACAAAAAGAGATCTGTATTTTGAAAATCATGATAAAATGTTCTTAAGACAAGGGACAAGGTCTCTTTGATTTAGGGATTCATTTCCTTTTTCTTTTGTCTCACTCAAATATGATAGATTTGCCTTTTTAGGTGGCAAATTTTCAACCCTTGAGTCTCCTTTGCTTAGCTGAAATTATTTGTGAATGATAAGGATGTTTTGTCATAATGCCATGTATTATTACCTACTTGTTGAAATTATGAATGTAGGATATAGATGTTTTGTCCTAATGTCATGTATTATTACCTACTTGCTGAAATTATGAATGTAGGGTATAGATGTTTTGTCCTAATGCCATATGACCTAATCTTGATTATTATTACACTACTATTTCGTCACATGGTTCTTATTTTTCCCTCTTAGATTTGGGTTCATTCTTACCAATTTCCTTTGCTTTGGTTGAAATTCTACCTTTCATGGAGGGTTTGGTCACATTTTCATAATTTTTGGGCTATCGGTCCAACTTCTATATCCTAGTCCAAGTCTATGTTTTATCTTTTGCTTGGACTACCCAATTGGCTTGCTAGAAACTCATGTGAAGTGGAAAAACTCTATATGAAGTGTCCATAGGTGAAAGCTCAATGTATGGGTGGAGATGTTAAACATAGGAACTCTAATTCTTGAATTAGAAAAAAAATTACCTTAATCCAATCTTCTTGAAATTTTAAGACCTTTACTTACTTCTCAAAAATTTATCTTCCTTACCCAAGAATTTTGCCTCTCTTTAGTATGCTATTTTTAATTTTTTCTATTAGATTTTCTCTCTTTACTTATTCCCTTAATGTTAGAAACATTTTCTATGCATACACATAAGGTGAAAAATTTCTAAGGCTTATATTTCTTTAGGCATCTAAAAATTGTCTAATAAATTTATTTCCTTAATCATATATATATGTACCTTTATTAATAAAAGAAACAAAATTAGGGATGTTACAGAATTAAGGTAGTTTTTTCCTAAAAATTCAAGTATAAAGAAACAAATTGTGTTAAAAATATATTATTATAACCAAATCAAGTAGTAAAATGTATTATTCAAAATGACATTACTTACACATATAGTTTTAGCCTTGTCATTAATGTAAGATCCATAAGGCCTTTTATGGATTGCGGTCCATACATCTTTGCGTGTCATTTAGGCCCCAACCTTAGCTTTCTAAAAATACTAAAAATAATTTAACATATATTTAATATAAATTAAACTTAAGATATATTATTAACAAATGCAAACTTACCATCTCAGCATTCTTGCGTGCAATACTTTTCAATCCATTGGTATGTGGCATTGTTTGTCATTTTATGTTCTGTTTATTCTTCTCAACCACATCTTTGTCAATGACAGAAACATATTAATATATAAAACCAATCATAAATTAATACACATTAATTAACAAACATATATATAAATTAGACTTTGTCTCGAGCTGATAGTCTACAAAAGATATCCATTGATCCCAGGTAATGCCTTATGGGACGTCATTATGTAATTGCTCTTTAATCTTAGTCCTATCATTTTTAACCTATACAAGTTATATTGTGCAACCCACCACTTATACCTAAGTGACTAGAAAAGAATTTTCTTGTGCATCTTTTCCACTACAAATTTTTCCTACAATTGAAAATACAGATGTTAATAAATAAACTAATTAAGGCATTTTAAAAAAAATGTGTTAGTACTTTTATAGTGTCCATGAACATGTTCTCCTTATAGTCTCCTAGAATGCTTATTTAATTTCTATAAGAAATGGGAAAGATTCAAAAATCATCCCTAAGGGTGCCAAGAAAGACACCCAACAGACCATTTCCATCATCAATTAGTTGATTTATGTCATTGAATTCTACAACAACCCTTTGTCCACGGGGAAGGGCCCAAACATTGTGTACTATCAAATGGGTGGGCATCACCTGACCGTTCCCATCTGTAAAAAAAATAGTTAGTGTAATAAATGAGACTAACAACTTTTAAATTAAGAAAGTTAAGATGCTTACCAACTAGCCTCTCCTTTGTCTGGCGTGTTCCAACTAAGGGGGATGGTCCAGCAAAAAGATTATCGACATCAAACTCCTCATTGAGTTTTTGGGTATCTAGAAAGGGAATGTATATGGGACATCCTCAGAATGAGGAGGGATTGTGGATGGGATAACCTCATAATCAAGTATATCTACTGCTTGAAGCTGTTCGCCCTCAATAACTACTGGGCAGGGTAGAGGATTGTTCAAGCTAGATCCACGTGACTGGCTTATACTCAAGGAACTAAATCTTTTTATCAGCACTACTCTTGTTAAAAAATAATATGAGATTAGAATTAATAAACAAGTAACAGTGCTAATTAGTTTACTTAAAAAAAACTAACAAATATGAAACTAATAAAAATTATTACCGAGACAAGCATATGTTTACTTCTCTATATGGAAAATAACATTTCTAAATTTGGAGCTTGTAATATATCATTGTCATACATAATATCATCATTATTGTCACTCATGTCATATAAGTTAAGAGATTTCAGATTCATGACAATACTTCATTTTTTGTCTGTCTCATCTTCTACATAATATACTTGGTGAGCCTTAGAAACTTAGATGTATGTGATAAAGGGGAATTTTGAGTGCTTATTGATCATGTTTTGTCCCCTTATTCATAGTAACTTATGGATATTTTCATGCTTTTGGTTATACTTTGTTCTGGGTACTGTTGTGGTTCATTTTGTGATTGTAGGAGAGCAAAAGAAGCCAAGAAGCAAGGAAAAAGGGTCATGGAAAGACCCTAAAAGACTTGGATCATGTTGAGGAGGAAGCAAGGAGGTTGCACGTCAAATTTGATGAAGAAAGGAGCACCATAGCACCCAACACGGCCTGGCTGTGTTAAGGAGGCCTGCAACACGGCCTGGCCGTGTTGGTGGCATTTCCTGCAGCCTCTTCAGAATTCCAGCCCGAAGCACGGCCAGGCCGTGTTCCAGGGCACGGCCGTGCTTCAAGGCTCGTAAAGGACGTCGTTTTTAGGGTTTCTAGGGCCCAAACACATGGGGGGACTAGGGGATTCACAATTGGGACAAGGAGAACCGAAGGGGAGACTAGAAAAACACATCTAGATTATGTTTTTACATAATTCTTTGAAGGATTTTGATGTTCTAGGATTGAATTTATTGCTTTTCAAGTTGTAATTGATCTAAGTACTTCTACAAATAGGTTCTATCTTTCTATTCCTACTTTTACTTGTTCTTCTACTACTTCTACCTCTTCTCCTACTTCTTAATTGTATTGAACTACTATGAATTATTCAATGAGTATGGTTTTAGATCTTGATTTGACAATGTGTGAGTAGATTCCATCTAGGGTTACGGTAAACCCAATTGTGGTACAATGATACTATGCTTTTAAATTGAATTAAGAAACCCTAATTGTAATTGGGATTAGATTGAATTGGATTAACTATTGTATGCTTTAATTAGTTGATGGAATGCCTGATCACCAATCTATCACGTATTAGGTATTTAATCGATGAACTGAAAGGTGAAGATTAAAACCCGAATCCAATAGTTAATTAGGGTTATCTTAATCACGAAAGTAGTTTAAGATACCTTAGGCTTGAGTCAATTAGTGGGAACGAGAAAACCAACTAGTTGAACTCTATGGTTAGCATAAAGCTTAATGGACCTAGGTTAAGCTAAGAACCACGAAAGTAGGTAATTTGATTAACCTAGGTACGATTAGTAATTCTTGAAAGAGGTTGCTAGTTAATTAAGGCTAAACCATCCCCAACAATCTATGCAATTGCAATTAGAGGTGAATATCAGTTGTTGAGTATCACAAGTGTGGTGAACCCTAACCCTAGGCCTAGTTTAATTGATTCTTTCAACTTGCTTAATTTTGATTGTTGCCTATCGAATTTCATCGATTTAGATAGTACTTTTTGTAAGATTCTGGTAGTTGGCATTGTTCTCTGTGGACACGACCCGTACTTACCGGACTAGTTACAGCTACGCCGTGCACTTGCGGTAATTGGTAAAATATATACACAACAAGTTTTTGGCGCCATTGCCGGGGAACAAAGCTAATATTAGATATCTTATAAAATAGCTAGACTAGATCAAATTTTGTTTATTTTTCTTTTTAATTTTTCTGCATAATTTTCTTTTGCTGATTTTGCTTCTATTCTTCCTTCCTAGGTGTGTATCTCTTTTATGCAAAGAGCGCATGAAAGTGTTGCTGAATTTGACCCTGAAATCGAATGCACTTTGCCAAGGTTAAGAAGAAGACAACAGGAAGGAAGTTTACCAGTTACAATGGGGGAAAGAGATAACCGGTCACTGAAGGACTTCACAGCCCCAAACACACATGGCCTGAACCCCAGCATAGTCAGGCCGGTGGTTGAAGACAATAATTTTAAGCTGAAGCCATCTCTTTTGCAGATGGTTCAGCAGAACCAGTTTGGAGGGTCGCCTACTGAAGACCCAAACCTCCACCTCTCCGTATTCCTGGAGTATTGTGACACCTTGAAGCTGAATGGTGTCTCATCAGATGCAATTAGATTGAGGTTATTCCCTTTCTCACTGAGGGATAAAGCACGTGAATGGCTGCACTCTCTACCATCAGGCTTCATCACCACTTGGCAGCAGCTTTCTCAAGCTTTCTTGGCCAAGTATTTCCCACCGAGTAAGACGGCCCATCTGAGGAACCAGATTACTACATTTGCTCAAAAGGATGGAGAATCTTTATATGAGGCATGGGAGAGATTCAAGGAGCTCCTCAGGGTATGCCCACACCACGGGTTAGAAAAATGGTTAATAGTCCATACGTTCTACAATGGACTAGTACACAGCACCCGGATGTCTGTGGATGCTGCAGCTGGAGAAGCCCTAATGAACAAAACTGTTGATGAAGCCTATGAGTTGATTGAAGACATGGCTCAGAACCACTACTCATGGTCTAGTGAGAGGTAGACCAGGAAGCCGGCAGGTATGTATGAAGTTGATGCTTTTAATCATCTGACTTCTAAAGTTGATGCTTTGTTTCAGAAATTGGATAAACTGAGCATCAATGCCCTTGCATCATCTTCATCTTCTACATCTTGTGAGATCTGTGGAGGTATAGGCCATGCAACTAATGAATGTCAGCTTGGGAGTTCTACAGTTCAGGATTGTGAGCAAGTCAATTTTGTGAACAATCAGAGGGGTAATCCCTACAGTAATACTTACAATCCTGGCTGGAGAAACCATCCTAACCTATCATACAAGCCTAATGTTGGTCAGTAGCCCCAAAATAATTTTAGACAACCTCCAGGGTTCCAGAATCCAAGGCCATACAATCCTCCCCAACCGAAGTCAAATCTGGAGACTCTAATGGAGAATTTCATGTCCACACAGAGCAAGCAGAATGAGGAGTTTAGAGCTCAGAATCTCAACATGAATGAAGCAATTAAAGACCTGGCTTCTAAAGTGGATTCACTTGCTACCCATAATAAGATGCTAGAGACACAAATAGCGCAGTAAGCGAGCTCCTCAACCAAAAATTTTGGTAAGTTCCTTGGTCAACCTAAAAACCCTAGAGAACACTGTAAAGCCATTACTTTGAGGAGTGGGAAACGGATGGGGGAACCAGTGGAAAGGGAGGATGATAAAGAAGTTGAAAATAAGGATGTGCCTGAGCCAATGAATGAAGAAAAAAAGCCAGTTAGTGGAAGGAAGGAATTAGATGAGCCTGAATATGTGGCTCCTGAACTGTATAAGCCACCAGTTCCCTTCCCGCAGAGACTAGCCAAAGCTAAGCTAGAGAAACAGTATGGAAAGTTTCTGGATGTGCTTAAAAAGTTGCACATCAACATTCCATTCTTGGAAGCAGTATCTCAGATGCCCTCATATGCCAAATTTCTAAAGGACATCCTCTCTAATAAGAGGAAGATTGAAGAATATGCCACTATGGCATTGACTGAAGAGTGTAGTGCCCTGATTCAGAACAAACTACCTCCTAAACTCAAGGATCCTGGGAGCTTTTCAATACCTTGTTCAATTGGATATGTGTAGATCACTAAAGCCTTATGTGATTTAGGAGCAAGCGTGAGCCTCATGCCACTATCCATTTGTAAAAAGCTCCAGATAGGAGATCTGAAGCCTACCACTATTTCCTTACAGTTAGCGGACCGATCCATTACTCACCCGGTAGGTATATTAGAGGATGTTCCTCTAAAGGTAGGTAAGTTTTTCATACCTATTGACTTTGTGGTATTAGAGATGGAGGAAGATAGCCAAATCCCCATCATTTTGGGAAGACCTTTTCTAGCCACTACAGGTGCCATTATAAATGTTAAGGATGGGAAACTTTCCCTGAATGTAGGGGATGTAAAGATAGAATTTAATCTTAATGAAGCTATGAAATGTCCATCCTTAGGAGATACTTGTTGCATGATTGATATAATTGAACAAAATATTATTGAAAATGCAATGAGCTTGTGCCCTACTGATCCACTTGAGCTTTGGCTTTTGGATAGTTCTGTTTCTTGTGCTGAACAGGTAGAAGCTGATGCCTACACTAGATTGCTTGATGAGAGTCCTAAAGTCAACTTAGAAGTGAAAACTGAAAAGTTGGACCAGGATCACCATCAAAAATCAGCAGACGTAGAGGAAGGCAAAGCACCTAAGGTAGAATTAAAACCTCTTCCTTCCAACCTCAGGTATGAATTTCTGGACCCTAACTCTTCAAATCCAGTCATAGTGAATGCTAATCTGAATACTGAAGAAACTGGTAAGTTGCTTGATGTACTCAGGGAATTCAAAAAGGTTATTGGGTATACCATAGATGATATTAAAGGGATTAGTCCATCTGTTTGTATGCATCATATAATTGTTGATAATGATCATAAACCTTCCAGGGAACACCAGAGGAGACTCAATCTAAATATGAAAGAGGTAGTTAAGAAGGAGGTGCTTAAATTGCTTGATACAGGTATTATCTATCCTATCTCGGATAGTGAATGGGTAAGTCCTGTCCATGTGGTTCCTAAAAAGGGAGGTATGACTATTATTAAGAATGATAATAATGAATTAATCCCTACTAGAGCTGTTACGAGTTGGCGCATGTGTATTGATTATAGAAAACTAAATAAAGCCACCCGTAAGGATCACTTCCCTTTACCTTTTATTGATCAGTTATTGGAAAGGTTGACAAAACACTCACACTTCTGTTATCTGGATGGATACTCAGGATTCTTTCAGATCCCTATCCATCCAGACGACCAAGAGAAGACTACGTTCAGATGCCCTATGGCACCTTTGCATATAGAAGGATGCCATTCGGATTGTGTAACGCACCAGCCACTTTCCAGAGATGCATGATGGCTATTTTCTCTGATTTTATAGAGGAAATAATGGAAGTGTTTATGGATGACTTTTCAGTTTATGGTACCTCATTTGATGACTGTTTGAAAAATTTGACACAGGTACTTAAGAGATGTGAGGAAGTCAATCTAGTTTTGAATTGGGAGAAATGCCACTTTATGGTGAGAGAAGGAATAGTTCTGGGACACTTAGTGTCAGAGAGGGGGATAGAGGTGGATAAGGCAAAGATAGAGGCGATTCAGAATATGCCACCACCTTCGAATGTTAAGGAAGTGAGAAGTTTTCTTGGGCATGCAGGATTCTACAGAAGATTCATCCAAGACTTCTCAAAAATCTCTAAACCTTTAACTAACTTACTTGTTAAAGATGTCCCGTTTGAATTTGATAATGACTGCTTGTGTTCTTTTTGCATGTTAAAGGAGGCGCTCATATCTGCACCCATCATCCAACCTTCTAATTGGAGCCTTCCTTTTGAAATTTTGTACGATGCAAGTGACTATGCCGTAGGAGCTGTACTTGGGCAACAGAGAGACAAAAAGCCCTATGTCATCTATTATGCTAGCAAGACATTAGATGAAGCTCAAGTCAACTACTCCACCACTGAGAAGGAGCTTTTAGCAGTAGTGTTCACAATTGATAAATTCAGACAATACCTGCTAGGATCAGAAGTCATAGTTTTCACAGATCATACTGCCATCAGATACTTATTAAGTAAGAAGGATGCCAAACCAAGACTGATAAGATGAATCCTCTTACTTCAGGAGTTTGATCTTGTAATCAGAGACAAGAAAGGGATGGAGAATGTGGTTGCAGACCATCTTTCCAGACTTAGGCAAGATCTGATGAAAGATGATAAAGATAATTTGCCCATTGATGATTCCTTTCCAGATGACCAACTCCTAATGGTCACTAATGCTGATGCTCCTTGGTATAAGGACTTCGTGAATTTTCTTGCATGTAGAATACTCCCTGAGGGGTTGAGTTATCATCAGAAAAAGAAATTCTTCTCTGACGTAAAGGCATACTATTGGGATGATCCATGCTTATACAAGTGGTGTGCGGATGGCATATTCCGAAGGTGTATTCCGGAAGAAGAAGTTTATAGTGTGATATACCAATGCCATAGTTCACCTTGTGGAGGCCACACCAGTGCCTCTAAGACTGCAGCTAAAGTTCTTCAAGCTGGTTTCTATTGGCCCACGCTCTTCAAAGATGTGCACACTTTTGTAAAGGCATGTGATCGGTGCTAAAGAGTTGGCAACATAACCCGAAGGAATGAAATGCCCCTAAACAACATTTTAGAAGTTGAAATATTTGACGTTTGGGGCATTGAATTTATGGGTCCTTTTCCATCTTCATGTGGAAACAAATACATTCTAGTAGCTGTGGACTACGTTTCTAAATGGGTTGAAGCAGTAGCATCCCCCATCAATTATGCTAGAGTGGTTGTTAAACTCTTTAAGAAGATAATCTTCCCCAGATTTGGAGTGCCCCGAGCTGTGATAAGCGATGGAGGTTCTCACTTCACTGAGTAACAGTTCCAAAACCTTTTGGAGAAATATGGAGTCACTCATAAAATGGCCCTAGCCTACCATCCCCAGACTAGTGGGCAAGTTGAGATATCAAATAGAGAGATCAAGGCCATATTGGAAAAGACCGTCTCAAAAACCAGAAAAGATTGGTCTCTCAAACTAGATAATGCACTATGGGCCTACAGGACTGCATATAAAACACCGATTGGAACCACACTCTTTCGGTTAATATATGGGAAACCCTGTCATTTGCCGGTGGAGCTTGAACATAAGGCATACTGGGCGGTCAAAACAATCAATTTTGACCTATCAGCTGCTGGAAAGAGGAGATGCCTACAACTAAATGAGCTAGATGAGCTAAGGCTTGATGCTTATGAAAATGCCAAATTATACAAGGAAAGAACAAAAAGATGGCATGATAAGCACATCCTTAGGCGCCAATTTCAAGTGGGGAATTGGGTTTTGCTGTTTAATTCAAGGTTGAGACTCTTTCCAGGGAAACTTCGGTCTAGATGGTCTGGACCATTCCAAGTGACTAAAGTTTTCCCATATGGAGGTGTGGAGTGAGTCCACCGAATTTTTTAAGGTCAACGGGCAACGCCTCAAACATTTTGTGAGGGGACATACAGTTGAAAAGGGAGCCACCCAAGCTCTGTTAGAGCCTTCCTCTATCCATTAAGAAGCAAGGGAGTCGAGCTAATGACTTTAAACAAGCGCTTTGTGGGAGGCAACCCACATTTTTGAATTATTTAGAACTTTTCTTTTCCTTACTTTGAGTTTTAGTTTTCATTAGCTATCTTTTTAGGTTAAGTTTATTAACTATTTTCATTGATTTCTAGGTTCGTTTCAATGTTTCCAAAGTAGTTTGAAAGGGTTAGAAGCAAGGATCCTTAAAGAAGGTCTAAAGAAGAAGCTAAATGTGGAGAATTGAGGGATTTCAGTCAATCACTTGGGCTATACATGTTCCACAATGCGTTTATGAAGAAAAATACAAGAAAATGGAGAAAATTGGGCATTCCCGCAGGCAACACGGGCAGGCCGTGTCCCATGACACGGCCGTGCCCGTGTGAAAAAAAAATGGGGTTCCCATACTAAAACCTGCCAGGAACACGGGCACCCCGTGTTCCAAAACACGGGCACCCCGTGTTCCAAAACACGGGCGTGCCTGTGTGAAAAAAAAAGTGTGCAGCCAGCTCGCAAGAAGCACGGCCATGCTGCGTGCGCGGGCTGGCATATAATTGCCAAGCCCTCCCTTTCTCCACCCATGCCCTAGACCGTATTCCCCCCTTTCTCCCGTGCTCCGCCTTCTCTTCTCCCTTCCCCCTCCTTCGCCGAATACCCACCACCAACCCTCCATCCATGTGCCTCTCTTCTTCATCCCCTTCATCTTAATCGGCCACACTCCCCTCAAACTTCCCCCCTCATCATTTCTTCACCTCCATTCTTTCCACACCCACCCCACTTCCCCCTTCCCCTCTCCACCGTAACCTAACTTTTCCACACCCAAATCGCTACCTAACCCATTCTCCCATTCCCCACACACACCCACTCGGTTCTCATTTGCCCATTACCAGCAATATTCATCGTGCGGCGCTTTCATCCAGGTATTTCTCATCCTTACAATTGCTTCAATTATATGAATATGACTATTGCTGTTTGCTGGAAATATTTCTGCTCATGGTTTATTTAGCACTCAAACAACTAATGACTGTTTCTCTTGGTACATCATCTGCATTGGGTTTTTACTTTGTAATGTGAATACTGCCAATTCGTGATTGTACTAGAGTGCCCTGTTTTGACTAATTTGAGCATTGGACTAGTTTTGAATTTTTATCTGCACTTTACCCTCTTGCATTGGACCTCACTTGCACTAGTACTGATCAATTGGTGCCTTGACTAGCATTTAATTTAACCTTCTTGGAATTCCTGCTACAAATATGGATGCATGCTTTGAATTCCTTTAAGGTTTACATTCGTTCACAATTTTGACTACGGATGTTTACGTGCATAATTAGCCATTGCTCTTACTTTTATTGAAATTACTCATGGATTACTGATTGAATTCTGAATTGGTCCCAATTCCCTGACTTTGCCAATTACTAGTTCTACTCTGACAATCATCCACTGAATTGACTGCTTTGAGTTCCTGGATTGCTATATCTCTAATTCAACCATTCCTCTTTGGTCCTGAATATTGTTGAATTATTGGTTGCTTGGTACATAACTGCTATATTTTAACTGTGACACATCTGGCTCTATTTTTCCCTGAGTTGCATTACTGGTGATTTAAATTCTGCATCTTTGATTAGGTTCTCTGTTTTGGTGCCATCTGTTCTCATTATCTTTAATTTTACATTCATGGGTCCCAAAAGAGCCCGGAAAGGGTCATCTTCATCCCAATCCTCTCAACCACGTAGAGGACGCAACCTTGCACCACCCCAACTCCCTCATCAAATAAATGAGTATGGTATTGAGTTCGTTGACGATAATTAACGAGCACGATACGATACTCTTGTTAAACGGGAAATGTTGAGTACCCGGTATATAGATGAGGACTGTTTGGAGCGGCTGGGTCTTTTAAACGATGTCCAATACTTGATTGACAGGATTGGGTGGAACCAATTTATATCCCTAAGATACCCCGCCTATCCTCGGACCACCTTGGAGTTTTTCAACTCCATTACCACGATCTTATATCGAGGCCCTAATGTCCATCAAGGCCAAGTAAAATTTAGACTTTTTGATCGTACTTTTAATCTTACATTGACTGAATTCAATGCATTGTTTAGCCTACTTTCAGGAGGTACTAGACAAGTCCCCTCCAGCTTTCTCTCTAACCCATTTTGGACTTCCATTGTAATTGATGGGCAATACAGTGCATCGAGTTCAAAAGCCTCTTTCATTTGCAACCCCAATTTCAGGTATTTACAAAGGCTTATGGCCCATACTATTTTTGGTAGGGCTGAAAGTGATGGGGCAGCCAGTCAAAGAGAGCTTTATTTTCTACATTCGATGATTAATGGTACAAAGGTGGATACTGGAGCCTTCATGGCTCATCAGATGACCAGGATAGGTGGGGCAATGACTAGGAAAATTGTCATGGGTGGTTTGGTTACTACTATTGCTAGAGGATTAGGATTTGAGGCTAATTTGTAGGGTATGCCACCAGTACTTGGTAATACCCGGATTGATATGGAAACCTATTACCATATGAAATTAGTTGTTAAAAAAGATGACCAGTAATGGTTGTATCTCTGCGGTCATCCACTATTCCCCCTCCCCAATCCTACTAAAACTACAGTAACCAACAAAGAGAATTGGATCTATTCAATTGATAACGAGTTCCCCATGGAACCACTGTTAGCTCTTCCACCACCCCCTCCCATTTTGCTGACACTGCATGTCCATCTTCTGCTCCCTCAGAGGATATGAATTCCATCTCATCACGGCTTAGCCGCATTGAGGCTGAGCAACTGTCTCAGAGAGCTACCCTGCATGCCATGCAAGACTCAATTCAAAGCATGCAGGGTATGATGCAGGCATGGTACACCTGGCACCTGAGCCAGCACTCACCTCCACCACCACAAGACGACTAGTGCTTTGTAAGTACCCTCTTCCCTCTGCATCCTCTCTATCATACTTATGACACTGAGGCCACTGTCTAGTTTAAGCATGGGGGAGTGTACTTACATATCTGTCATTGCTTGAGTTTATCTGCACCGGTCATTTTCTTTGTGTGTATATATTGTACATTCTGCATTTCTTCAGTCCTGCTGCAATACCACATAGTTACTATTCTCAAGATAGACTAATGTAGTGTATGCTAATTCTAGCTCATGAACATGTGATGCACAATAGGATATGAAATATGTAGCTATTATTTTAGTCTCTCTCTTCTAGCACTAAACCTTTAATTTTTTGAAAAATATCTCTCTATTGAGCCATGAATTGTATGTTATTTTTTATTTTTACACTATGAGAGTGCGAGATAGGGAGAGGTGAAAAATGAGGGTATGTAAAACCCAAAACGTTTTTCACTCTGAGTACCTCCTTCAAGGCACCAAAAAGGCCTTAGTATGAGTACCTAGATGCCTTTACCCTAGTGAGATAGAGCATAAAATGCACTCATTGCATATTTCTAATAAAAAAAAATGATGATGAATGGATGAAAAAGAAAAAAAAATGATGAAAAGTAAAAGAGTTTGAGTTTAAATAGAAATAAGGGTAAGGCAACATAGGGAGATCTAAGGGATGAGGTGGCCTACTTGAGTGTTTGAAAATCACTCTAAAGCATACAACCTCTGGTCACAATAGGAGAAGATATTTAGTAGAGGAAATTTTTGGTTTGGTTTTAGAAGAATAGAGACTATTTTGATTACTGTCTATTCATATATCTATTGTGTGCACTTGGATTGAGTGAAAAGTTATCTATGCTGCATTCATCTATCTTATGGACTTTGATAGCATTTGTCCCCCTTCCTTCTGTTATGGCATGTCATTTGCTTGAGGACAAGCAAAGGTTTAAGCATGGGGGAATTTGATAAAGGGGAATTTTGAGTGCTTATTGGTCATGTTTTGTCCCCTTATTCATAGTAACTTATGGATATTTTCATGCTTTTGGTTATACTTTGTTCTGGGTACTGTTGTGGTTCATTTTGTGATTGCAGGAGAGCAAAAGAAGCCAAGAAGCAAGGAAAAACGGTCATGGAAAGACCCTAAAAGACTTGGATCATGTTGAGGAGGAAGCAAGGAGGTTGCACGTCAAATTTGATGAAGAAAGGAGCACCATAGCACCCAACACGGCCTAGCCGTGTTAAGGAGGCCTGCAACACAGCCTGGCCGTGTTGGTGGTATTTCCTGCAGCCTCTTCAGAATTCCAGTCCGAAGCACGGCCAGGCCGTGTTCCAGGGCACGGCCGTGTTTCAGGGCTCGTAAAGGACGTCGGTTTTAGGGTTTCTAGGGCCCAAACACATGGGGGACTGGGGGATTCGTAATTGGGACAAGGAGAACCGAAGGGGAGACCAGAAAAACACATCTAGATTAGGTTTTTACATAATTCTTTGAAGGATTTTGATGTTCTAGGATTGAATTTATTGCTTTTCAAGTTGTAATTGATCTAAGTACTTCTACAAACAGGTTCTATCTTTCTATTCCTACTTTTACTTGTTCTTCTACTACTTCTACCTCTTCTCCTACTTCTTAATTGTATTGAACTACTATGAATTATTCAATGAGTATGGTTTTAGATCTTGATTTGACAATGTGTGAGTAGATTTCATCTAAGGTTACGGTAAACCCAATTGTGGTACAATGATACTATGCTTTTAAATTGAATTAAGAAACCCTAATTGTAATTGGGATTAGATTGAATTGGATTAACTATTGTATGTTTTAATTAGTTGATGGAATGCCTGATCACCAATCTATCACGTATTAGGTATTTAATCGATGAACTGAAAGGTGAAGATTAAAACCCGAATCCAATAGTTAATTAGAGTTATCTTAATCACAAAAGTAGTTTAAGATACCTTAGGCTTGAGTCAATTAGTGGGAACGAGAAAACCAACTAGTTGAACTCTATGGTTAGCATAAAGCTTAATAGACCTAGGTTAAGCTAAGAACCATGAAAGTAGGTAATTTGATTAACCTAGGTACAATTAGTAATTCTTGAAAGAGATTGCTAGTTAATTAAGGTTAAACCATCCCCAACAATCTATGCAATTGCAATTAGAGGTGAATATCAGTTGTTGAGTATCACAAGTGTGGTGAACCCTAATCCTAGTCCTAGTTTAATTGATTCTTTCAACTTGCTTAATTGTGATTCTTGCCTATTGAATTTCATCGATTTAGATAGTACTTTTTGTAAGATTCTGGTAGTTGGCATTGTTCTCTGTGGACACGACCTGTACTTGCCAGACTAGTTACAGCTACGCCGTGCACTTGCGGTAATTGGTAAAATATATACACAACAGTATGGTTCGTGATCTTTACTTTCACTAGTATGAATCAACGGAGAGAAATCAACAGAGGTCACACCTAATTCATTAGTTGTAATATCTCTAGAATTAGTTGTATTTTTCCACATACACTTGAATAAAGTTACTGTAAACTAGACATTATAATTAAATTCAATAATATCTAACAATTTTCCATAATACAAGACACCTCCGAAATGTATATTATTGTTGCTATTACTTGCATAACTTATTATCCCAAAAGTCCCAAAATCTCTATTGTTATGAGTTTTCAACCCTTGGTCTTACTCTAATGTCTAAAATCTAAATCCATTAATATTGTATGCACTATGTCGCCTTACTCTATCTAGTGGCCCAAGTGCAAGAAATTTCAAATCATGTTGAAAATCGTCGACATCATTTATTACTTGAAATAAAGGAAAAAAAATTATGATCTAAAGTGTTTGTATGATTGATGAATATATTATGGCTAGATAAGTACTTACATGACAAGAGAACTAAGAGACGAACTCCTTGTGAACTTTTTTATCTATCTCAATGGAGGACCTTGTTCGACTTCTTAAACTATCTTACGAAGTCTCTAAATTCCTTATGACACATTAAGAAGAGATAAATAGATAGCTACATTGTTAGTTAAGCCTTAATGTAATTAATAAACATACTTTACTCACTGAATGAAATGGTCGACTTTTTTTGCAGTAAGTGAACACATGACGATGTGCTTGCAAAGTGTCAGTGTTGGATGGCCGAAA
Organism: Gleditsia sinensis; assembly: GCA_037074535.1. Classification (NCBI taxonomy): domain Eukaryota; kingdom Viridiplantae; phylum Streptophyta; class Magnoliopsida; order Fabales; family Fabaceae; genus Gleditsia; species Gleditsia sinensis. The sequence goes on from CM073464.1 coordinate 17,019,785, forward strand.
CTCAAGTTGATCATCTACATGAGTAGGTCAATTGAATACTGTCTCTACGCCATATAAGTACCTCGAACAAAAATTAAAACTTCTTGAGCTATGTAAGACTTGACTATTGACATTTCTAGCCTTGCTTTGTTTCGCACAAATGACTTTAACTTTCTTAATCATCTATATAGAATCCATTAAATCATAAAATATGAAAAAAAAATAGTGGAAAAGGATGTATAAAAGGAATATTTATTTACCTTTCTATAGGATACATCTATCGATATTGGACTGAACCTCCTAATTTGGCTTCCTTGACCAAATGAACAATTAAGTGAACCATAACTGTAAAGAATGAAGGGGGAAATAGTATTTTTAGATGGCACAGTGTTAGAATAACTCTATTCTAGAGTTGATCAAGTTTGATCTCATTTACCACTTTACTGCATATTTGTTTGAAGAATGAACATAGCTCGACCAGAACTATAGACACTTGATTAGAAAGTGTATTCCTTATGGCCAGAGCTAGAAGTTGCTCCATAAGAACATGTGAATCATGACTTTTTAATCCTCCAATCTTACGATGTCTTAAATCAATGCATCTAGACTATTTCTTGAATACCTGTCTGGCACAATAATATTCTTCAATATCCTGAGAAAAATATCTTTGTTTACATTTGTCATAGTAAATAAAACTAGAGGATATTTATCATTATTATTGGGCCACATATTAAGCCTAACACCCATTTCTTGTAAATCTCTTCATGTATTTAAATGGTCTTTTGATCGTCTAAGATCATTTAGCAAAGTGTAAAGCACATTATCATGCACATTTTTTTCAATGTGGATAATTTTAAGATTGTGGCGTAACAAATGGTTCGCCTAATAAGGAAGCTAGAACAATATACTTCTCTTATGCCATTATTAAGTGTTAGCATCAACCTTACTAACTCCTTGGAGTTTATATTCTCGACCTTTGAATTCACATTTTTACTGAATATGACATTAACATCCTCAACTTGTATTAAGATATTTGAGTCGGTTAACTGCAAAGGGAGATTTCTTTTTTCCTCCCTTCCATCAAACCTACTGCATGCTAATCTAAATTTATGCCTTAGATTTGAGAAGTGGGGATGGCCCATGAAACATCACTTCTAACTATGAAGAAGGCACACAGGAGTAGAGTCAAAGTTATATTGTGGATAATCTATCCCAATATGAGTAGTCTAACTTGATGAGGTTCCGAAACTTGAAAAATCATTGATAGTCCACATCAAAGCTACACACATATTAAAAATTTCATTGTTGACAGAATCAAATGTTTCTATACCAATAGCCCATAAATCTTTTAGCTCATCTATTAGCAGTTGTAAATACACATCTATATTATTTTATGGTGCCTTTTTACTTGGAATTATCATTGAGAGAAAGAAAAAACTCTGTTTCATACACTTCTAAGGAGGGCTGTTGTAAGGCATTAGCACTACTAGCCATATATTGTAAGTTGTACTTAAGTTTCTGTATGAATTAAAACCATCAGTAGATAGCCCTAAACATAAATTTTGAGGAATCGAGGTGAACTAGGGATTCATCATCTCAAATCTCTTCCTTGCCTCAAATTCTTTTGGATGTCTGATCATGCCATCATTATTCATGTCCATGGCTTGCCATCTCATATGTTCAATAATCTTAGAGAACATAAACAATCTTTGCAATTGTGGTTTGAGTGAAAAGTATCTAAAAATTTTATTTGGCACCTGCTTTTGCTTCTGACCTTTCTTTTTTGATTTCTATATAGATGTGTTATAATTTTTACAAATGTTTCTATTTTCATCATCCCCTAAATATAACATGCAATCATTTGAACATGCATGGATTTTTGAGTAATTGAGCCCCAACTTCTTAATAATTTTCCCGTCCTTATAAAAAAATTGTGAAATTTTTGCATTTGGAAAAACATTAGCCAATAACTTAAGTATTATCGACATTGTCTTGTCATTTATCCCAGATAAACATTTGATATAATATAGGTTCACCAAAAAAGATAATTTAAAGAAATTCGTGCATCATTCATATAGTTTTTGTTGCCCATCCTTAATTAATTCATAAAAATCTTTTGCACCATCATTCATCATTTCTCTTGATGGTGGAATTGGCATATCCACATAATCAACATTTTCATTTTCACAATGAATCCCGAATGCATCACAGACCATGTCCTACACAGAATCATCCCTACAAATCAGATCCTCTCTTACTTGGGGTATTATATAATTTTATATATTAGGTTCTTTTGTTAGCCTTTCACTATGCCTAACCCAGAAATCATACCCTTGTGGAAATGGCTTAACAATTAAGTGTCGATGCACAACTTCTCTAACTTGCCATTTCTTAAACCTACACTTAGAACATGGGCATATTATTCTACCTTTCACACCTAACTTAGGAAATGCAAAGTCTAAAAATCCATTAAGTCCATTCAATTATTCACAGGTGGTCCAAGGTTTAAGAATAAAAAACTAATCCATTTCATAATGCACTAGAAAATTAAAACATTTGTAGCCTTATTATGAACCATTCCAAAATAACAAGGTCAAATTACTTAATCATACACTAGATAACTTATGTTACAACTCTATAATAATTTTAAAAGTAAATTGATATTAATATTATTTAGAGTGTGTGCAATTTTTACTCTTTTAGTAATTATTATATCGTAATTATTTAAAGAATTTAGATTGTATTTTGAGTGTTTTTAAAATTTATTCTTATTATAACTCCATCCATATAATACCATTACACACTAATTAACTCGCTAAGCCACCTTCGCTTTAAGAATTAACTAATTTTGAGTTAATTTTTTTATGAATTTCTATTCTAATTAAGGTCCACAATTAGTAAAATTTTTAATTTTATTTATATTTTGGAGATCACTACTTACCTTTTTTCTTTTATACTTTTTAATTGACTAATTTAGAATCTAGCTTTGAGCTCATAGGGATTCCTCCAAGAAATGTGCCATTAAATAATTACAAAATAGTCATCAAACAGAGAGCTCATATTCAACCCTTAATCATAGGAGCATATAAAACAAGTTTAAGTACAAACAAAGCCATAATACAATATATATTCGGTCTAAAAATAACCATATGAGCATATAAAAACAAGTTTAAATACAAAAAAAAACCACAATGAAGTATATATACAGTTTGAAAATAATCATTCAAGTATATATTCTTTTATAATTTTAATTCTTATATTTTATTTAAAGGGAATTTGTAAATTTTAAATTGTATAATTACACCAATTATGAACATAACCCAATTATAAATATGTTATTCTTATTAATTTCTATTGAAATTTAGCAAGTTAAAATTGAAATATTTCTATTTTATATTCGTTTTTCATTTTTTTATTATTAATTTTTACATTCTTATTTTATGTTAGTGAGTATACATCTTATCTCAATCCAAAAATAATCACCCAAACATTTAGAAGCATGAAATATTGTACTGTTTTGGTTTTTAAGTTTCTTTGATTCTATTTTGATTTTGTGTTCTTATCTTGGTGTGAGGATTTCTTATCTTCCATAACTTTTGTATTGTTTTCCCAATCCTTTTCTAACATAATTGCTTTTTCTATCAAAACAAATATTAAGTGTCCAAGCCAAAAAACACCTAATCGATGTATATTGTTAAACCAAACCCACCAAAATTGACAATTTAGAACAAGATATTGTGTCCTCTTGAATTCATAAAATTGAGAATGATAAGTCCATCAACAAGAACATAATTTCCAAAAAAATTCTCCATAAAATTTATGTTATTTTTCAACATTCACAATCCAAAGATCTAAGCAAATTAATTTAGAATCTAGCTTTGAGCTAATAGGGATTCCTCCAGGAAATGTGCCATTAAATAATTACAAAATAGTCATCAAACAGAGAGCTCACATTCAACCCTTAATCATAGGATTATATAAAACAAGTTTAAGTACAAACAAAGCCATAATACAATATATATTCAGTCTAAAAATAACCATATGAGCATATAAAAACAAGTTTAAATACAAAAAAATCCACAATGAAGTATATATTCAATTTGAAAATAATCATTCAAGTATATGTGGACAAGCTAAAAAGAAAACCAAGCTGACAATAAGGGAGGATGAACTCACCTGTATGTATGTGGGGATGATCAAAAATGATGACAAGAGAACGAATGAATTGCAACACTGGATGGAGAGCTAAGATAAAGGGAGGAGAGTTTGCAGAGAAGGAGGGAGGAAGATGCACACATGGGTGGGAATGGCAGAAAATAAAGGGGGAAGTGGAAAATGTAATAACTTAACGATGGTTATAAGATAAATTGTCGTTAATAATTAAATAACATAATGACAATTTAGTCCAAAACCGTTGTTAATTAACGACGATTTACCATGAAACCATCGTTAAATATTTACAAATTCCCATGCATGAATGGTCAAAGTTTAACGATGGTTATTGCTAAACCATCATTAATTAATGATGGTTTTGGAATAAACCGATGTTAAGTGTAGTCTTAATGATGATTTTAACATAATAGTGCCTAAAGTAACGATGGTTATGATAGAACTACTATTAAATTTTGCAAATTCCCATGAACAAACAAAATTTAACGACAGTTATAAGTAAAATGTCGTTAAGTTCATGACTTTTATGACAGTTATATAACCATTGCTATGTCATGATATAATGAAGATTTTTGTAACTGTCATTATATTTTGGTTGTAATCCTAACCTTTTCTTATAGTATGTGCAGTGCCTTGGCAACATGTTTATGTTTTAAAGATGTATTAATATCTTGGATGGCTGTGTTTTTGGAAAAATGTTTTGTTATTTTGATTCTTTGATAAGGGATAAGCATATTTTGATTGAATACTATCACTTTCATATGATGGCCACTGGCTTTGACTAATGGTAAAACCATGTTTAAATTCTTTTTGTTGTTCTTGTGGTGATAATAATTCTATTTTACAAAATGAATAACCATTATTGTGAATGTCTATGTTGTTTTGTTGTTCTTTAATGAAATTAGGTTATGGTTTGGCCTTGCTTAGATAATTTAAGGTTGTCCATGTTGGTTTGGGGGCTAAATTTAGGAACAAATTGGTTTTTTTTTAAAATATAATCTTGAATTTTGCATTGGATTTAATATTCGATGCTAAAATTATTACAAGAAAATAATGATTTAGGATCATATTTATTTTATAATGCAAACTCATGATTTAGCATTATATTTATTTTCCAATGCAAAATCAAGATTTATCATATGATTTTGCATCATATTTATAATCTGAAGCTAAATTTAGGATCAGATTTAGAAATGAACTAAAATTGATGCTAAATTAAGCATTGACTTTAGCGTGTTTCTAAATTTGAAGTTAAATGTGTTTAAAGTAAAAAAAATTTCCCAATTCTAAGGGAAGTTTATCTACTCTACAAAACCAAAAATGCCAAGACAATGCAAAAGCTTCCCTCGCCTCTTTATCTCTTTGAGTTAACCCTATCATTGGAATAAACCTTCTGCACTGACCAACACCACTGTCAGTGTTGCTCCCTTTTCAAATAGTACCAATGTTCACATCACCCTACCCCAAGCAACACCATCGTGACAATGGCTTGGACAAAGCACTAGCCCTATTGAGCACCACCTTCCCTCCACCCAAGCATAATATCAAGTATTAATTCATCTCTTGGTTCATAATTTTTTACTCTAATGCAATGACCATTCAATTTCCTTGTTTCTTCATGGTAAAAAATGATATTCCTATGCATACTTATTCTCTATTTGAGCTATTTCAAACTTGGTTTTATTCTCTATTAGCATGTACAAACCTTATGCATAAGTACAGAAAAATGATGAATAAGGAAAGGACAAAGTAGGTTCAGTAGCAAAAACAAGGGTTTATTAACTTAATAGTCAATTACCTAAATTGCATATCAAAATATAAATGGTAAAACCACAAAGATGTTTTAAATTCAACATGTAGAGTATGCATAATTTATTCATAAAAGTTCTTAATATTATCATCAAATGCCCTTCAAATTTCGTCATTTCGTTAATAGTTTATAATTTCTTAAAGTTTTTAGTTCATATAAACTAAACATAGGAAAGGGTTAGTTCTTGTTAAGATGGTATATCATTTGGGTCTACCCAACTGTCTATTTTTAGCAAAGAATTCAGTTTGTCTTTCAAGATAAGTTTAGTTGGTTGGAACAAGTGATCATTAAAATCTTTTTCTTTTCTTTTATGAAGCATGTGTTGTGGAACAAAAGAGGAGAAAATAAGGAAAAATTCTGCAAACACAAATTTAATATCAAAGTTCCAAATAAGATTGTAAATCCCTAAAAATGTACTCTACCAAATTCCAATGTAACCCAAGATCCAAATTATGAGAATTAATGTCACGCCCCTAATTTTAGGGTACGTGAAACACGTATATCATGAACATATAGTTTCCATAAACATAAATATCTCAATCCTTTATAAAGGAAACAGATACATATAGATTTTCCTATACAGATACCATATACAAATCAAGTACATATACATCAGAGTACAGCAGAAACAAGGATCCTGCCTGTGACGTTCAGAGCAACTCTAGAGTACAAATATATTACAATATAAAACATTGAGAGCCTAGAAAAAATTTAGGCTCATCACTGAAGTATGACCTCTAGTCGATCACTTGGTTGCTGGACCAAATTCTGTGTCTTTATCTGAAAAATAGATCCATATCGTGTAGTGAGTTTTACAACTCAGTGAGCAGATAACACCCCCTATAGCCTCTTAGGTCAACATGTGGATGTACTTTTCATTTCAAAGTTTCTCATATTGAAAAGTTACATTCAGGAGTACATTCATATGGGACCCGCATTTCAAAACATCTCAGTTCAAATCACATACAAATATCTGTAACCACATATGATACAAATTGATCTTAAATCGAATTTGATATGCAATAAAAATCAATTCTTTTATATAATGCTCAAGTATGTCACAACTTTCAATATACTTAATAGATAAACATGGAATGTGAGTTCATCACCCTTCTGCCTCCTTACATTACCATAGTCACAATCACAATAGGTAATCAGGGAATGTGAGTTCATCACCCTACTGCCTCCTCACAATACCACGGACTACAACTTCAATAGATCAACAGAGAATGTGAGTTCATCACCCTTCTGCCTCCTCACATTACCACTATCATCATCACAATAGGTAATTAGGGAATGTGAGTTCATCACCCTACTGCTTCCTCACATTACCACTAATACCACCTTCACAATACCGTCTCAAGCCATATAATCCCGTCATTTCTCATCAATACATATATATATTTATATGAATATATAAACATGTATAAAAGTGCATATCCATCATATGCAATGCATCATTATCAAACAATTCGCCATACAATCATATTCGGCAACTTATCACTTTACATATCATTCAAAACAGAGCTTTCAGTCTCAGTACAAAATCTTTTATTATAAATTTTTCAATCAGGGGAATCATATAATCATGCCCATATCCGAGGCAAATATAACACTGTAAAATTAATGCCACATGCATATCATATTTTCTTTGCCATGTAATGCGAAATGCATTTAGAAATAACGTATTCAAAGCATTTCAAAATCTATTTCAAAACTCATACTCTTCTTGAACTAGATATCATTTCTCAATCATTTCAAATATTCCAAACCATTTCAGAAACATATGAACATATAAATAACATTTAATCATACTCATTTATCAATGAAAAGTTCAAGAAGAGTAAAAACAAGCTATAGGAAGAATTATCTACTCACAGTGTAAGGGCTCCGAATTGAACAGCTCTAAAATGCACTTTTCTAGTCTGAATTTGACCAAATAAGCTTCAAAAACGTGTCCGGAGGGTTCAAAAATCTTAAATGAGTTCGGTTACTGTTCACCGCCGAAAAATACTATTCACGCCAAAAATCACTATTCACCGCCACTATTCATCGCCAGAAAATACTTTTACCGAGATTTTCTACTTCAGATCTACGGCAATTTAACGGTTGATTTGAAAAACTAATCGGTCAAAACTAAAGTACTCTTCGTCTATTCATTACTATGCATCTTTCCGATTTTATATATATATATTTTTTCCGTTCAAGAGATACTGAGGCTTCCGTTTTATCAGCTTTCTTCTTTTTGTTTTTTTAAATATAATAATAATTATTAAATAATTAATAATAGGATTTTCTTTTATAAAAATTCATATAAATTCTGTTTTTTTACCATAAAATATCTCAAAAATTTCTAAAAATTTCCATTCTCATAAATTTTTAGTTAAACTCTTAAATCATGATTTTTCTTGATAAAAAATCATAATAAAACAATTTCGAAACAAATATCTTTATTCATATTTAAAGAAAGAATATTTCTAAAAATACCATAAAAATTCATTAGAGGCCGGTATAATTATTTTAAGCAACACAATACTTCTTTTACTTAAAAGTCCACTTACTTTTAACAAATCATAATCATTTCTACATAAATAAAAATATATTTTCTTATAGCGCGCCAAAACATAAATTCTCATATTTCTTTTGTAATTCTTTAATCCATGTAATAAATATACATATTTTCACCGGTTCTTATCTTTATTGTCAAAATTCTCTCTTTTATTCTAAATTTCTTTTAATTGGAATTTTCGTTAAATTTTACGGTTATTACATTCTTCCCCCATTAAAGAAATTTGGTCCCCGAATTTCATCACCATAGTTGTAGATAAATACTAATCTCATTGTTCAAATAAACGCAGATATCTAACGCGCATATCTTCCTCTCTTTTCCTAGTAGTTTCCTCAGAAGAATGATTTTTCCATATCACTTTTACTGCAGATATTTCTTTTGTCCGTAACTTCTTTATTTGTCTGACCACTATTGCTACTGGTTGTTCCTCATGAGTTAAATCTTCCTATAACTGAATCTGTGGACAATGTATACCATGTACAGAATCTGGTAAATATTTCTGTAGCATAAACACATGAAAAACTGGATGGTTATTACCCAATTCATTTGGTAAAGCCAAACGATAAGCCACTGAACCGATCCTATCAAGAATTTCAAATGATCCTTTATACCGAGGGTGTAACTTCCCTTTCTTTTCAAATCTCATTACCTCTTTCATTGGTGAGTCCTTCAAGAATATGTGGTCACCAACATAATTTCGAGTGCTCAACATTCATAGTCCTTATAAACTTTTGACTTGTATTGAGTTTTCAGTATTCTTGTTCTAATCAATTTCACTTTATCAATGACATCTTATAATAAATCTAACTCAACTAAGTCATTTAACAGAACAGTTGTAACACCTCTTACATAAGGCTTAAATCTTCTAATATCATTTTATTATAGACAAATTCTGTTAAGAAATCTCCTACCTATCTCAAAAACATATGCTTGAAGCATGCTCTCCAAACTAGCATCATCAAGTTAGATAATTCATATTCTATCTATTGCATGTTATTCCAATTTAGATTTCCAAAGTTTAACTTTTCTTAATTCACTCACATATTAAGAAACCTATGATGTTCATGTAAAACTTCAAATGATGCCATTGTATATTGGCATGATAATTACTGTTATGAGTAAGTTCAACTAAGGACAATTAATTTCTCCCAACTTCCACCACAATAATATAAAGATACTTAAAGTATAACTTCTAATGTATAAACACATCATTTAATTTTAGTATCAGTCATACTATAATCTAATAAAGATCCTTAGACTTCCTGAATAACTCTCTTGAGATAATATATTCAATTCATACTTGCCAACATACCCACCAATGAAAAATTTCACTTGTATCTTCTTTTTTTAACCATTATATTAGTACCATTTTTTTATATCTCAGTATATCTTTATTACCTCAGGTTATCCATATTTACAATCTATGGCTTCTTCTGAACTCTTTTTTCTCAACAATTATTCATACGTGAATTTCCAATCTCAACATGATTTACATTCTAGATACTAGTCTCTATTTAGTAAGGTATAAATCCTTAACACAAATATCTTAATTACTTACATTATTCTCGGAGATGATTCTCAAAATATTCTCCATGTTTCCAAATTAAAAAAAAATTTCAAGATTAACTTAAATCTTACTTTCCATACTTTACTCCTCAAAAACTTCAACACCGTTAATTCCTTTGATTATATTCGTCAAAGCACCATTAGATCATCATCTATCTATTCTTTTCAAAATCTCTATTACTTTAATCTAATAATCAGTTGAACACCATAATAACTAAGTTCCAAAGATTATAAATTAACCCTCCTTATAATAAGGAAAAAGAATCTTGCATTTAATGCCAAATATAATGTAAGAAAAAGCAGCAGAAAATGCGAAACACGTAATAGAGTATTGTGCCAAAATAGGAAGTCGAAGTTTGGACAAAACATTGACAGGAAATTAAAATCGGTGGCCGTAATTCTTGAAATCTGTGAAAAAAATCTAGCTGCTATTTCGGCGAAAATCGGTGGCCACAAATTTTGAATATATGTGCCAAAATTCAATTCAGAGATCCTGTTATTCGGCGGAAGCATATCATATGGAAAAGAAATATTTCTGAGCCTATAAAGTCTGTGAATAACAAGAGCACATAGTTAACTGGTAGGATGCAGTTGGTTGCTTCAAAATATATATAATCAATCAACTGTAAATAACCAGTCCAAATTAAAATTTCTCAAAATAGCTAGTCGACTTATAAACCAATAGTCGACTGGTAATAACATTGGAAAAAACAAGATAAATCTTTTGATTGTCCCTCTTCAACAACTAACTGGTTTACATTTTTCAATCTTTTCTCTTTTTGTTTTTACATTTACGCATACCACTTACAACTTCTCTATAAATATCAAGACATCAATGCTTCATCAAAAATAATATGGAAAAGGCTAATTTCTGGTGATATCTTAACCTTATTCTCTTTACGTGCTTAATATGGGTCACAGTCATGACTACTGTATATATACATGCTTGCCGTCATTTTTGAAATTTTCACCTTCAATTTAGCTGATTTCCGCCAATCACTCACATAGTTGTTCTCATTATGTCTAGCCTATTCACATAGCTATTATAAATATGCCTGTAATAACCATAAAATTTAACGAAAATTTCAATTAAAGGAAATTTAGAATACAAGAGAGAATTTTGACAATAGAGATAAGAACCGGTGAAAATATATATATTTATTACATGGAGTAAAGAATTACAAAAGAAATATGAGAATTTATGTTTTGGCGCGCTATAAGCAAATATATTTTTATTTATGTAGAAAGATTATGATTTGTTAAAAGTAAGTGGACTTTTAAGTAAAAGAAGTATTGTGTTGCTTAAAATAATTATACCGACTTCTAAATAATTTTTATTGTATTTTTAGAAATATTCTTTCTTTTAATATGAATAAAGATATTCATTTCGAAATTTATTTTATAAAGATTTTTATCAAGAAAAATCATGATTTAAGGGTTTAACTAAAGATTTATGAGAATGGAAATTTTTAAAATTTTTAGAGATATTTTTGGATGAAAAACGGAATTTATATAAAATAAAATCCTATTAGTAATTATTAAATAATTATTATTAAAAAAAACAAATGACAAAATAAAAAGGGGAAACCGTAGGTTATCGTCTGCAAAAAAAAATTGGAAACGGAAAGGAGGAGTGAATAGTGCATAGGAGTGAATAATAACTTCAATTTTCTTCTCTCGATCTGGAGCGTCTATGGGTTTTTAATCTCAAAACTGAAGGTGCTACTGGATTCAGCACGAAGAGTACTTCAGTTTTGACCGATCAGTTTTTCAAATCAACCGTTGAATCATCGTAGATCTAAAGTAGAAAATCTCGATAAAAGGTAAGTTCTGAAAAACCTTACTTAGAGACTTCTAATTAGAAATCTGACTCCGTAGATGTATTCAGAAACTAGATAAATATTAGGATATGAATTCGTTTTGTTGATTCGGTAAAAAACTTTGTGACGGTGAATAGTATTTTTTGATGATGAATAGTATTTTTCGGCGTGAATAGTATTGTCCGCGCGGTGAATAGTGACTAAACTCCCAAAGTCATTTTTCAAGTTTTTGGACCTTCCGGACTCGATTTTAGAGTTTTTTTTTACCGAATTCCGACCAAAAACGAAGATTTTAGGGCTGTCTAATCTGGAGCCCTTACTTGTGAGTAGATGATTCTTCCTATGACTTGCCTATACTCTTCTTGATACTTGAATATGTATATGAATATGTTTATGAGATATACACACTGTGATATGTTTCTGAAATGCATTAAAACGATCTGATATGCTTACATTTTGAAATACAGTTCAAGAAGAGTATAGTTTTGAAAATGGATTTATGAACTCATGGTATATATGATTTCACATGTATTTCTCATTAAATGATAAAGTGAATATTTATACACATGACATTGATTTTTAAAGATATATGATTGCCCAGAGAAAGGGCATATATATGTGATAAACCCTGAATGGGTAATTTATAACAGATGAATTTTGAAATACATTGAACATGTGATTTTTACATGTATTTCGCATTACATGGCAAAGAAAATATGTTATACATGTGACATTGATTTTACAGTGATATGTTTGCCTCGAATATGGGCATGTATACATGTTTTCCTTGAATGAGAAGTTTTGACATATGAGTATTTTGAGACTGAAAGTCTATATTATATTGAGAATTTATACTGGATTATATGGCATATGTGCATATGATATTTTCTGTGGAGGAATCCTATTGGAAACACTGTCTGCTAACAGCAGGTGATGTTAGCCTTGGTGCGCACCTTGATTGCCTCAGCTAGCAGGGGAGGTGGTGCTAGCCTCGTGTGAGGGCCAACACACGGGAGATTATATGTGAAGGAGAGCGGAATGCCTCCTATATATGGGCGAGATGCCAGTTATATGATGGCGAGATGCCAGTTATATGAGATGTTATTTGCCTTCCCTTGCTGTGTGCTTGGGAAAGACCCATACAGAGTCCCTTCGTGTGTCCTCTTGAATGGTAGTAGGGCAAACCTCAGCGGGATGCTGAGTTTTGGCAAATCCTATACCACCAAAGTACGGAAGGGGTCAAACTCTGGTATGGTGGTTCTGATATGGGATCCTCCGAATATTTTATGAGAAATGTTTTGATGCATAGCATAATTTGATTAATGATTTTACAGTATTGAATATGATTTTGAACTTGATATGAGCATTGTTTATACAGTACCGCATACAGTTTGAAAGACCTGATTATGATTTTTGAACAGAGAATATTTGAAAATGCGAGTCCCATGTGGATGTACTTCTGAAATGTAATTTTTGATAACATAAATTTTATTATATGAGTACATCCATATGTTGACCTAAGAGGTCATAGGAGGTATTATCTGCTCACTGAGTTGTAAAACTCACTACACGATGTGGATCCATTTTTCAGATAAAGACATAGAGTTTGGTCCAACAGTCACGTGATCGACTAGAGGTTGTACTCCAGTGGTGAGCCTACATTGTTTCTAGGCTCTCAATGTTTATATTTGTAAAATATTTGTACTCTAGAGTTGCTCTGAACGTCACAGGCAGGATCCTTGCTTCTACTGTTACTCTGGTGTTTATAGACGTAAATTGTATATTGTATATGTGTATGGGAACTTATATGTATTGGTTTATATGATAAAGAATGGCATTATGTACATTTATGGAAAATATATGTGTATGGTATATGGATTTCACGTGCCCTAAAATTAAGGTCGTGACAATGCCCTTCTATGAGTTCTACATTAGTATCTTTATTTTCATACTCAGAGTTAAGGTGATAGAAATTATGGAAGGAACCGCATTCCGTCAGTTTCAAAATATCTGTGTCTTTTGTGGTTCCAGTCCTGGAAAAGATAGGGAGTATGTTAAAGCAGCACAAAATCTAGGTATGGTGCTGGCTAGGAGAAGATTTCATTTAGTATATGGTGCAGGTAACTGTGGGTTAATGGGGTGTGTGGCTATAGCTGCACATGTAGGAGGATGCCAAGTTCTAGGTATTATTCCTACAGCTCTAGCTGCATCCAGCCTCATAGGGAAGACAATTGGGGAAGAATATAGAGTAGCTTCCATACATGAACGCATGCCTAGAATGATGAGCAATACTGACGCCTTCATTGCCTTACCAGGTAGTTTTGGTACTTTAGAGGAGATTTTCCAAATAGTCTCTTGGGCACAACTAAATATGCATCACAAACCGATAGGTTTGTTAAATGTTAATCATTTCTTTGATGGTTTGTTGTCTTTTCTTGATCATGCTGTGGAACAAAGGTTTATCCCACACTCAGCACGACGAATTCTCATTTCGACTTCAAATGCTGAGGAGTTAATCGATGCTTTACAAGCATATGTTCATGTACTTGATCCAACTATAGCTCGAATAGAATGGACAACAGACAACCGTGGAAAGCGCAAATTGGACTTAGATCTCCATCTGTAACTAATAGTACATGGCTATTGTTATACCGCTTTTACTTTCTTAAGATCTACTTGGATACCATCTTTGTCAAACATACTCCCTCAGAGTTTGTGAAACTATCTTTAAATGTTGCTTATGATCCTCTGTACTCTTAAAATATTCTAATATATTATCAATAATTATAATAACAAATTAATCCATGGATGGATTCAATAATTTTTTTTATCAAGTCCATTAATGCAACTGGGAATTTGTCAGACTGAATGACATCACCAAGAACTCATAATGCCATAATGAGTCCTAAAAGAAATTTTTCGAATATCCTCTTCCCTTATCCTCAATTGATGAGATCCAGATATCAAATCAATTCAATTTTTTTTAAATGTTGAGCACCTTGTAGCTGGTCAAACATATCATCTATATGAGGTACTGAGTATGTATTCCACATTGTCACTTTATTTAATTGTCTATAATCTATGCATAGTCATAGTAATCCATCTTTCTTTTTCACAGATAGAACTGAAGCACTCTAAGTAATAGTACTAGGGTATATAAATCCATAGTCTAACAAGTGTCTCAACTGATCCTTCAATTCTTTGAGTTCAGTCGGTGCCATTCTATATAGAGGTATAGACATTGGTTGGTTTCCAGGAAGTAAATCAATACCAAATTATATTTTACGTTTTGAGGTAATCCTGGCAATTCTTCAAGAATTACATCAGAAAATTTTCTAACCACTAGAACTTAATTTATAGTGGTTTACTTTATATCAACATCTTTCACCACTGCCAACTATCCTTGGCACCATTTTGTAGTCACTTATGGACTGCTAAAGCAAAAATTAGATTACAGGGTATCTCATTACGATCTTCTTGTGTCAAGAAAGAAAATTCTCCAATAATTGAATTTAATCACCTTCAAGTGACATTTCAAAATGACATGACATAATGCCAACTAATTCATTATTAATATCACATCACAGTCTACCATATCTAGACAACTGGTACAACGGATGTCACATTCAGAAACCATCATATTTGATATCTGTCTCTATTCTTTAAATTCTTTAAGACGCATATCGCTTTTATTTTCAAGTTATAATTGATCCATAGATACTTCTTAAGATGTCACAATATTCAATCTATCTTATACTATAAACTTTAACAACTTCGAATAGAAAGGAATTTGAAACCCTATAGAATCCCTCAGCAGCACCTGAAGTATAAATATGTCCGGCTCATATCGATACTAAAGGTCCTACTAAAGAATCCTTTGCTCTGATTGTCACAGGGAAACCTAATCCTCTGATACCAACTTGTCACGCCCCTAATTTTAGGGTACGTGAAACACGTATATCATGAACATATATTTTTCAAAAACATAAATATCTCAATCCTTTATCAAGGAAACAGATACATATAGATTTTCCCATACATATACCATATACAAATCAAGTACATATACATCAGAGTACAGCAGAAACAAGGATCCTGCTTGTGATGTTCAAAGCAACTCTAGAGTAAAAATATATTACAATATAAAACATTGAGAGCCTAGAAACAATTTAGGCTCACCACTGAAGTACGACCTCTAGTCGATCACTTGGTTGCTGGACCAAACTCTGTGTCTTTATCTAAAAAATAGATCCACATCGTGTAGTGAGTTTTACAACTCAGTGAGCAGATAACACCCCTTATAACCTCTTAGGTCAACATATAGATGTACTTTTCATTTCAAAGTTTCTCATATTGAAAAGTTACATTCAGGAGTATATTCATATGAGACCCACATTTCAAAACATCTCAGTTCAAATCACATACAAATATCTGTAACCACATATGACACAAATTGATCTTAAATCGAATTTGATATGCAATAAAAATTAATTCTTTTATATAATGCTCAAGTATGTCACAACTTTCAATATACTCAATAGATAAACATGGAATGTGAGTTCATCACCCTTCTGCCTCCTCACATTACCATAGTCACAATCACAATAGGTAATCAGGGAATGTGAGTTCATCACCCTACTGCCTCCTCACATTACCACTGACTACAACTTCAATAGATCAACAGAGAATGTGAGTTCATCACCCTTCTGCCTCCTCACATTACCATTGTCATCATCACAATAGGTAATTAGGGAATGTGAGTTCATCACCTTACTGCCTCCTCACATTACCATTAATACCACCTTCATAATACTGTCTCAAGCCATATAATCCCGTCATTTCTCATCAATACATATATATATTTATATGAATATATAAACATGTATAAAAGTGCATATCCATCATATGCAATGCATCATTATCAAACAATTCGCCATACAATCATATTCGGCAACTTATCACTTTACATATCATTCAAAATAGAGCTTTCAGTCTCAGTACAAAATCTTTTATTATAAATTTTCCAATAAGGGGAATCATATAATCATGCCCATATCGGAGGCAAATATAACACTGTAAAATTAATGCCACATGCATATCATATTTTCTTTGCCATGTAATGCGAAATGCATTTAGAAATAACGTATTCAAAGCATTTCAAAATCTATTTCAAAACTCATACTCTTCTTGAACTAAATATCATTTCTCAATCATTTCAAATATTCCAAACTATTTCAAAAACATATGAACATATAAATAACATGTAATCATACTCATTTATCAATGAAAAGTTCAAGAAGAGTAAAAATAAGCTATAGGAAGAATTATCTACTCACAGTGTAAGGGCTTCGAATTGAACAGCCCTAAAATGCACTTTTCTAGTTTGAATTTGACCAAATAAGCTTCAAAAACGTGTCCGGAGGGTCCAAAAACCTTAAATGAGCTCGGTACTGTTCACTACTGAAAAATACTATTCACGCCGAAAATCACTATTCACCACCACTATTCATCGCCGGAAAATACTTTTGCCGATATTTTCTACTTCAGATCTACGTCGATTCAACGGTTGATTTGAAAAACTAATCGGTCAAAACTGAAGTACTCTTCGTCTATTCATTACTATGCATCTTTCCAATTTTATATATATATATTTTCTGTTCAAGAGATACTCCCCGGCTTCCGTTTTATCAGCTTTCTTCTTCTTCTTTTTTAAATATAATAATAATTATTAAATAATTA
Organism: Gleditsia sinensis; assembly: GCA_037074535.1. NCBI lineage: Eukaryota > Viridiplantae > Streptophyta > Magnoliopsida > Fabales > Fabaceae > Gleditsia > Gleditsia sinensis. The sequence goes on from CM073464.1 coordinate 17,037,438, forward strand.
ATAATAGGATTTTCTTTTATAAAAATTTATATAAATTCCGTTTTTTACCATAAAATATCCCAAAAATTTCTAAAAATTTCTATTCTCATAAATCTTTAGTTAAACTCTTAAATCATGATTTTTCTTGATAAAAATCATAATAAAACAATTTCGAAACAAATATCTTTATTCATATTTAAAGAAAGAATATTTCTAAAAATACCATAAAAATTCATTAGAGGCCGATATAATTATTTTAAGCAACACAATACTTCTTTTACTTAAAATTCCACTTACTTTTAACAAATCATAATCATTTCTACATAAATAAAAATATATTTGCTTATAGCGCGCCAAAACATAAATTTTCATATTTCTTTTGTAATTCTTTAATCCATGTAATAAATATACGTATTTTCACCGGTTCTTATCTCTATTGTCAAAATTCTCTCTTTTATTCTAAATTTCCTTTAATTGGAATTTTCGTTAAATTTTACGGTTATTACAATTAAACTCTTTTGTTCTCTTATTACAATCCCTAAAGCCCAAACTTCAAGTATATCAATAATTAATAGAGTAATCACAAATCTTTGTTTCACTCTTTATTAGCATGGCTCTTAGGTATTTCTCCATGCTATTTAGGTTTGCGTAGTGATTGCTTGACTACTTTGCACCTTCCTTTCCTTGTCTTATTATTTATTAATTCAATGAAGTTTTAATAAAAGCTAGGGCTCACTATCTTGTGTATAATTGATTAAGTTCCATTCTTGAAACATGATTATATGATATGGCTCCTCTCTTCTCCCTACCTTATTTTCCTTTCTTTTCCTTTCATTTAGAGGTATTCCAATGTTTTCTTTATTTTCATGTTTCAACTTTCAACCACCACTTTAAAGAATGGAAAGATTCAAGTCAATGATATCCATTTGTTAAGCCTTTTTAAGCATCAAATATATTTCATAGAAATGATGTTTTTTCATTGTCTCTATTCTCTAATGTAATTTCTCTTTTCGAAATGAATCAATTAAACATTTTTTTATAGGTTTGTTCTTGTAGAGAAGCATACTTATTCACTATGAAACTCAAATTAAAAGCCTATTGGGTGATGATTACGAGAATTACAAATCATTAGATGAAAACTCACCAACAAGTTTAACTGATCATTTAGATCCAAAAATCAATATGCGGCACCAATTCTAGCTCTTGTTGTATAAGTATACACTCTTCTTTATGATATTCTATCTATAGATTCTCATACTATTCTTAGGAACTATTTGTAGGTAATTTCATATTGTCATTATTGATAAGTGATCACTTAAGTCTTTATTCATCATAGCTTCTATCATAGAGGCATGAATTATATATAGGGTTATCCATGTGCAATAAGATACATATATTGACCTTTTCCTTTCCACATAGCATTTAATCTCTGATTCTTCTCAATTCATAGAATCATGTAATATTGTATATAAAGATTGAAAATGCAATTCATATATACACACACACATACACATTAGTGTGTATATACACACACACACACACACATTAGTTCAAAACAAAATCTCAAGTTCAACAATTACCTATTCAAATAGGATATATAAGAAATTTGCATGTTACTTATAGAGATAAAAGAACTATGCGAAGCAATTTTCTACTTTTCTTTTTCTTTTAAACCACTAAAAATAATGCTAATTAAAATTCAACCATTCTCAAACTACAGCAAAGAAGAGGTGTACGAGGTACATGGCAGAGACTAATGAGTTTACGTCAAGCAACTCCAAAGGTTACCTTATGGATTCCATTACTATCTCAATAGCTTACTTAAAGATGAAAAACCTTGTATTCATATAACTTTTAATAACCTTAAGTTTAAATTATTTTATCTCATGGTTTATTATAGGCATTCATATGGTGTATTATAAGTATTAAAGCAGTATTCACTTAGTGTGTTATGACTATTAAAAGAGTAAGGGTGTAATTGAGAAGTTTTAAGAATTTTTGGTCATAGTGTAAATAATCAAATTTTCAAGGGTATCCTCCAATAATTTGAATTTTTTAGTTAGTTCCTCATCAATTTAAAATCCTCCTTAATAGAAAAGAGTATAAGAAGCCCTATAAACCGAAACCCTTTTTTCTTTCTCTAAACACTTTCTTTGTCTAGTCTTTTAGGAAAATCTTTGTTCAAAGACTTTTGAACCTCCAATTGTCACACCACTGGCACCATTGGATTTAGAACAAGAATTAAAAGTTAGACCGATCACTTTCAACTAAACTGGCCAAAAAATACTGGAACCCAAGGAAGAAAAACCCTTACAATGTGAGTTTTGAATTCCTATTTAGTCACAAAAATAATCCCACAATTGGATTTATGAGGTGAAAAAAATATTAAGAGCCAAAATTTCATAGTCAGATAACCTCTACAGTGGTTAAATACACCACCTACCCCCTTAGTGAATGAGGTCCACAAGTAGCTAGTCAACTGGCATGTGCAGTGCATGAAAAGTGCTATGTTTAGTTGACCGACCTCGTAGAGTTCAATTTTTACAATTCTTGAGTTATTTCCTAGGTTTTCATACCTTTGACTCATTTTTGGAGTTCTTTTTGGTTGTATATGCTTGGAATAATTTCCTAGGGAGCTAGAGAACTTTGAACCGAATATTTTATAAGTAGATATTGTCTGTTATAACATATTCTACTACTTTTCTAATTTTCACATCATATTTTTACATATTTCAATTATTTATGTCTATTTGGAATCCTTAAATATTTTAATATTAATTTAAAATGCATTTTATTTTTAAAGAGTTAAAATTAACTAAGAATTTACACTATTTAAATATTTTTCATTTTAGGGCCTTCAGGTATCCTGAACAAGCATAACTTATTTATACATTCTGTCAAATTGTGAAAGGCATGATATAAATTAGTATTGAGATTTTGAACATATTATGGAATTGGTATTTTGATGTTGATTATTAGAAGTCAAATTTAGATTTTTAATATATTTATGGAATTGATGTTTTATTATTAGTTATCTAAGGTCAACGTTGATGAAAAAATTGAAGTGAGAAACTTTAAAAATCTAATTTGGTTAAAAATGAAAAATTCAATGCTTGTTGGCAAGAAATCTTATTTTGTTTAATGGATTTGGCATATGGTATAACCTATGGATTGATGTTTAATATTAATTTAATATGCATTTTATTTTTAAAGAGTTAAAATTAACTAAGAATTTACACTATTTAAATATTTTTCATTTTAGGGTCTTCAGGTATCCTGGGACAAGCATAAATTATTCATACATTTTGTCAAATTGTGAAAGGCATGATATAAATTAGTATTGAGATTTTGAACATATTATGGAATTTTTATTTTGATGTTGATTATTAGAAGTCAAATTTATATTTTGAATATATTTATGGAACTGATGTTTTATTATTAGTTATCTGAGGTCAATGTTAATAAAAAAATTGAAGTGAGAAACTTTGAAAATCTAATTTGGTCAAAAATGAAAAATTCAATGCCTGTTGGCAAGAAATCTTATTTTGTTTAATGGATTGGGCATATGTTATGACCTATGGGTTGATGTTTAATATTCATTTAAAATTCATTTTAGTTTTAAAGAGTTAAAATTAACTAAGAATTTACACTATTTAAATATTTTTCATTTTAGGGTCTTCAGGTATCTTGGGACAAGCATAAATTATTTATACATTTTGTCAAATTGTTAAAGGCATGATATAAATTAGTATTGATATTTTGACCATATTATAGAATTGGTATTTTGATGTTGATTATTAGAAGTCAAATTTATATTTTGAATATATTTATGGAAATTATGTTTTATTATTAGTTATCTGAGGTCAATGTTGATAAAAAGTTGAAGTGAGAACATTTGAAAATCTAATTTAGTCAAAAATGGAAAATTCAATTGGCAAGGAATCTTATTTTGTTTAATGGATTGGCATATGGTATAACATATGGATTGATGTTTAATGAACTATGTTAGAAAATTAATATAAATCTAATTGATAAAGAGACTAATAAATAAGATTTTTTTTTGCTTTCATTGAAATGTAAATTAAATTTTGAACTACTATTTTTTGTTTAGCGGAGTCTTATTTAAAAACACTATTAACTAGTAGCAATAGATGCTAGTCTTGGTGTATTTTAAAACCCTAACTGACAAGGGTGTTGCTATCTCTATGTGTCAGCTAACACACATGGATATTCATCCAAAATGCCTATTAATTATTCCAGGAAAATGTCTATTAGTTTGGTGATTATCCTTCTTTGATGTGTGCTCAAGATTAGATTATAGTTTTGATGTAGAATCCTCCCAACTACTTTTGAATTAAATTAATATATTTTATTATAGTTGTAATAATTTTTTTTTGCAAGCTTGTTAAATTTTCTTCTTTATAGCCATGAGATATATAGTTAACAGAGTATGAATTATTATTCTTTATAGCTTCTTATTCTTAAGTAACAATCGAAATTAATTGGTCAATAGACAATTCTGCTTCCTGCAAATTATGTGAAGTCCTCAAGAACCTATACTCTACCGACAATGATTGAAGAGCACGATAAACCAATATTCTTTCACCCAAATAAACTCCATATGATATCAACTTGTTATAGTAATGAACAAGTTTTAAAATATGCTCCCTGACACCAGACACTCCATCATACCAAGTATTATCAAGTTATGAAAGATAAAAAATTTCTGAATTTTATCAAGTCTCTTGTATTTGTCACCAATGGTTTTCAAGTAGTCCACTGTAGTATCTTTTTCAAGAATACTATCCCTAACTTCCTTTTCAATGGTATACTTAATTACTACCAAATAGATCAGGTTGGACTCAAATTATTGTTTATCATAGGCCTTGTCAGTAGCACTAGGCTGTAGAGTGAGATCCCTTAGTTTTGGTTCTCTCAAAGCCAAATCTTTCTCATAAATGGTAAGGTACATATTTAGGGACTCTTTTCAGTCATCATAATTAGTCCCATTAAGAGTTTTTAGAAATGATAGTTGCGCAAAAGCAGAAATTGAAATAAACAACAAACTGGGAAATACTAATTATGCGCGCTTAACATAATTATAATACAAGATTTCCAAAATAAAATTTTAGTTGTGCAACTAGAATGGAACACAGAAATTTTTTTTATACCATTAAGATTGGGCTCACACAAAAGTCTATAAAAAAAATTCAATATTTTCATACCTATGGGATATAAAAAATATTTAATACATTATAAGTGATATATTTATGCCTATCATTAAAAGTCCAAACCTTCAAAATTATATTAACAATGTTATACCTATTGGGTTTGTCCATCATCAATGTAATATGATCCTAACCGTGGCAAATTATAAGTTTTTTATGATCTCAAAGATAAACTAAATATATTTCATGAGTCTCTAGAGTTTATTAGGAATTAGGAAAAGACTAGGCGAATAAATACAATTTTAAGAGGTGTTTAGGAGCAAAAACGTAATTCTGGAGTTTTTTTTGGACTAGACTGGGTCTGTTATTTGGCCCAGTATATAATCCCCCTTCTTTTTTTTTGTTTCACTGGGTTAGTAATTCGAGCTAGGCCTTTTCCATTTTTTCCTTTTTTTGGATAGGTTTAGGCCTATTATTCGGCCTAGTATATAATCCCCCTTCTTCTTTTTTTGTTTCACTGGGCCGGTAATTCGACCTAGGCCCTTTCCATTTTTTCCTTTTTTTTACTGTAATTATCAAGGTAAAACTATGAATCACTAATATCAAAATTCACAGAGAATAGCATGCAAAATTAGGAAGCAACCAAATTAAGCAGAAGCATTTCAACGAAAGGCAAGACTCATTCTAGAAACATGACAACAGAGAATAATATGTAAAATTGGGAAGCAACGAAAATATTCAACAGAGAAGGGCTTTTCGACAAAATTAAACAAAAAATTGGAAAAGAAACAAAAATTAACAGACAACATTTGAGCTTTTTAATTGAGTCAAATTAAACATAATTAAATTGAGATACTACAACTATGCTCTGATACCAAGTGCTGTAAATATCTCAATAAAATAATCAAAGTAATCAAGAATAATTAAGTAAACTTACCTGAAGAATCCATAGATTGAGAGAGGTAGAATCTCAACCTACTGGACCCCTTTAACTTTATAGAGAGAGTACAGAAAGAGAGATTGATGTAGATGGTTTGGCTGATAAAACTGATTCTTATGCACGATGTTTCAACGTGCAAAAGAATCAGTCAAAAAAATAACCACTTCAAAAATAATTCATAAATAATTAAATAAATTAAATTATCTCTTTCTCTCTCTGACTCAGTTAGCTTTTTGATAAAAACAAACACTAATAGCTAAAAGGTTGTAAGTTGGGCCTCTGCCTAACTTTCCTGTGCAGTCAGCCTATCACAGTCCACACAAGATTATAACAGCCCAATCTGTACTGAGTTTAAAAATTAATTAAATGACAATCCACTATAAATATTCCAACAGGAAAGGTTTCCTAATTTTGGTAACATGACATGACTAATTAAATAAAATAAACCACTGTTATTTAGGATTAAGTCTTCTATGCAAGGCAGCTACTTTGATTAGGCATGATCTGTAACAACTCCATTTTAGTATTAAATTTTTTTTTTAAATACCATGAAGTTATTACCTCGTTACCACTTAACTCAATATAACATTTATTTAATTTATACAATACAGAGTTCACATACATGTCATTAATCAAAACATACGTACAACATATCAAACACATAAAAAAAAAGCTACATCTTATTTATTCTGGTTGACCAATTTCGGAGATACAGGTGTGGGTGGTTGCACCTTCACTGGGATCTAAGCCAACTCGACCACAAAAATTTTATTTGCTTCTGGGATCTGCCCAATATAAAGTACTCGATCCAACGTGCACTAAAAGACAGAGCTATAGAAAAATCTGCATAACTAATTTTCTGAACATGATATGAAAATATAGTGAGCATTAAATCCCAGTAAGTTCAACAATAAATCATCATCAATATAGTTCATCACGTCATGTTCAGCTGTATAAACTACAGAAAAGATCATTGGTCACATGAATGCATTATATCTATGCACATAAGAATCATACAATAATGATATGTATGACAGGATTAACTATTTTCAGAATATCATATGATGACTATCAATTTATTCTCATATCAAGCTACCCCGGTCAAGATGAGTATTTTCTACTCTCCGGTACGGGCTTTTCACACTCCGTCTGACATGGCCCACTTTCTCTTTCTTTTCTCATTAACATGATCATAACCGTTGGTAGGGCGTCCCCTACTGGTGCACCACACGGATTTCCATGTGACCATGCTCATTTCTTTTCTTTTCACAATGATAGCCAAAAATATGCTTTCAATAACAAGTATGTTCATCAAAATATAACTATTACCATAAATCATTGGTAATCATGCCATGAACATAACCATTTCAAATATCACTTTATAAAATATTTCCATGTCAGAATTTTACACTTAAAATGGTAAGAAGTTCATACAATGGCAATGGCTATAGCATATACTAGTCATTTATAAGATTCGTCTTCTTTTTTAAATATTAATTTTGTTTCTTTATTTTCTTGATGCAAGTTTTCATCATACCTAACATTCTCTTACTAATCAGAGCATAACTCCCTCAATTGAACTCTAATGTAGGTGATATTGGTGTCAATTTCAAGATAAAACAATTATCTAAAACTATTATATTGAACATTATAGTGAAATATTAAGAAATCAAGGTGATATTACTCTCTAAATGTACAGATTATTTCTTCTCGGATAGGTTCTGACCTCTACCTACTAATCGGGACATATCTACCTCATACGGACTCCAAATTGAGTCATTCCAGTGGCTAAAAATCCGTGACACACATATCTATAATTCTTATGTTAACCATTTATTTTAATTCCGTATAGATAATTCCCAAAAACTAAAATACAGAAGCTATCCTAACATATTCTTCCCTGATGAACCATTTTCTGACCTTTGACTACTAATCAACTCATATCTTCCTCATATGGACTCCAAATTGAATGATTCCAGTAGCTACAAATCTATGACACACATAGCTATAATACTTATGTTAACCATGTATTTTCATTCCATACATATAATTCCCAAAAATTAAAATACAGAAGCTATCCTAACATATTCTTCCCTGATGAACCATTTTCTGACCTTTGACTACTAATTGGATCATATCTACCTCATATGGACTCCAATTTAAATGATTCCTATGGCTAAAAATCCGTGAGACATATATATTTAATTCTTATGTTAACCATTTATTTTAATTACTTACAGATAATTCCCTGAAATTAAAACACAGAAGCTATCCTAACATATTCTTCCCTAATGAACCATTTTCTGATCTTTGCTTACTAATCACACCATATCTACCTCATAAGGACTTCAAATTGAATGATTCCTGTGGATAAAAATCCGTGACACATATATGTGTAATTCTTATGTTAACCATTTATTTTAATTCCCTACAGATAATTCCCTAAAATTAAAACACAGAAGCTATCCTAACATATTCTTCCCTGATGAACCATTTTTTGACCTTTGCTTACTAATCACACCATATCTACCTCATATGGACTCCAAATTGAATGATTCTAGTGGATAAAAATCCGTGACACATATATCTTTAATTCTTATGTTAACCATTTATTTTAATTCCCTACAGATAAGTTCTAGAAATTAAAACACAGAAGCTATCCTAACATATTCTTCCCTGATGAACCATTTTCTAACCTTTGCTTACTAATCACACCATATCTACCTCATATGGACTCCAAATTGAATGATTCCAGTGGCTAAAAATCCGTGACACATATATCTTTAATGCTTATCTTAACCATTTATTTTAATTCCCTACAGATAATTCCCAGAAATTAAAACACAGAAGCTATCCTAACATATTCATCCCTGATGAAGCATTTTTTGACATTTGCTTACGAATCGGACAGTATCTACATCATATGGACTCCAAATTAAATGATTCCAGTGGCTAAAAATCCGTGACACATATATCTTTAATTCTTATGTTAACCATTTATTTTAATTCCCTATAGATAATTCCCAGAAATTAAAACACCGAAACTAAAAATTTTGCCACCCATAGCCATACCTATGCAGAACTTTCTATACCAATCTAAGTATTCAAACATACATCACATGCAAGATCAATATGTAACATGATATAGCAACATCATGACCAATCATCAAAGTTCTAAGATCAAAATCTCATATAAATATTATAAGTTTCAAAAGTTTTCTTCAAAAATAAATATTGTTAAACTTACCTAGAGCACTTAGTCCCCTAGACTTCTCCTTCCTCTTTCTTTCTTTCTTCTTCTCCTTTTCTCACTCTACCTTGCTTCTATTTTTTCCTCTCTCTCACTTGGACGAAATTAAAATGTTGTAGGGGTGGGTTTTGCTTAAATAGACCACCAAATAATACACCTTTCATGATCATGGGTCTACCTTATCACAATTAGATTACACTTGGTTGAATTTTTGGAAAACAAACAACTTATGTTCTTGTCTTCCTCTTCCTTAGTCAAGATATGCATAGGAAAAGGAGATTTGTATTTTGAAAATTATGATAATATGTTCTTAAGATATGGGACAAGGTCTCTTTGATTTAAGGACTCATTTCCATTTTCTTTTGTCTTAATTAAGTATGATAGGTTTGCCTTTTTAGGTGGTAAATTTCTAGCCCTTGAATCTCCATTATTTAGTTGATATTATTTGTGTGGGATAGGAATGTTTTGTCCTAATGCCATGTATTATCATACCACTTGCTAAAATTATGAGTGTAGGATATAGATGTTTTTGTCCTAAAGCCTTGTATTATCATGCCACTTGCCAAAATTATGAATGTAGAATCACACTACTTGCTAAATTTTTGTCTTAATACCATGTAACCTAATCTTTATTATTATTACATTATTATATCATCACCTAATTTATTTTATTTTATTTTTCCTCTTGGATTTGGGCTTATTCCTACCCATTATGGGCTTATTCATACCCATTTTCTTTGCTTTGGATAAAATTCTACCTTTCTTGGAGGGCTTGGTCACATTTTCATAATTTTTGGGCTATTGGTCCAATTACTATATCCTAGTCCAAGTCAATGTTTTATTTCTTGCTTAGGTTATCCAATGGGCTTGCTAGAAACTTATGTGAAGTGGAAAAAATCTATATGAAGTGTCCATAGGTAAAAGCCCAATGTATGGATAAAGATTTTAAACTTAGTAACTCTAGTTCTTGAATTAGGAAAAATTACCCTAATCCAATGTTCTTGAAATTTTATGACCTTTACTTGTTTCTAAAAATTTATCTTCCTTATCCAAGAATTTTGCATCTCTTTAGTATGTTATTTCTAATTGTTTTTCCTATTAGGTTTTCCCTCTTTATTTGTTCTCTTAATGTTAGACACATTTTCTATGCATATACATAAGGTGAAGAATTTCTAAGGATTATATTTCCTTAGATATCTAAAATATTGTCTAATAAATTTTATTTCTTTAATTAAATATTTATGTACTTTTATCAATAAAAGAAATGAAATTAGGGATGTTACATGATCCCTAGACTCTAGGGACTACTATCTGTGTTTTGTACTAGGGAATTTCATTTAAATAATCATTTATCCTAATGGCATCTTGGAGTTCATCATAAGTAGATTGAGAATAATTTTCCTCTTCTTCTTTGTTTGCCATTAGGCAAAGGTTAGCTTTTTCTTCTTCTTCATTAGAATCCAAGTCACTTTCTCCCCAAGTTGCCACAAATCCCTTTTTCTTTTTCTCTTTATCTGCTCCTCTTTTTTTTCTTAAAGAATTTTCACTTCTTCATGAATTGGGAACATAGCTACTTCATGTGACCATGTTTCTTGCATTCATAACATGTGGGTTGATCTTTGCTTCCCCTCTTGATGACTTCTTGGAAATATTCTTCTTCATCTGTAATAACCACAGATTTAATAAAGTTCAAATTAAAGAAAGGATTTGAAAATGGAAATAAGAATCAATGGAAATAAGTTCATTTATTATATGGATTAAAGAATTACAAAAGAAATATGAGAATTTATGTTTTTGGGTCAAAATGCAATTTTTTAAAAGTTTCGGGTTCAAAATGTAAATAAGAAAAATTTACAAGAACTTTCTTCTAAAATTGAAATTTTGAAGAAAGGTCCCCCCGAGATATTTTAACGGACTTCAGACACCAAGGAGGTCATAATTTTTGGATTTTCACTCTCTTCTTTAAATTTTCTCTCTCGAAACCCTTAAATTTCTCTCTAAGATTTCTCCATTTCCGGACCTCGGATTTTGACACCACCACCGCCAACGGACTCAGGAAGAAGAGTTCTACAAATCAATCTGATTGGTTTTTGGAGAATTAGTCGGAGATTGGTCGAAAAATTGAAGGAAAATTCGCCTCAAAAGGTAATATCCGAAACTCCTATCTGTGGTTCTCAAATGCAAAAACTAACATCGTAGATCAATCCAGAAGGTACAGAAACCTTTGGATCTCCAATTTTAGGCCGATCAACAACTGCACGCGCCGAATCTCCCTTAGCGAGTAAATCTCACGCGCAGCTCCTTTGTTGGCGCATGTAGCGTGTGACTCCAACAGCTCCTTGCGTTGACTGAGCTCCTGGATGCCAAATTTCACAAATCCAAAGTCATTTTCAAAGTTTTTGGACCTTCCGAACCCAATTTTAGGGTTTATTTTGCCAAATTTGGACCAAAAATAAAGATTTTGAGGTTGTCCAACTTGGCACCCTAACTTTTGTGAGTAGATGATTCTTTCTATGACTTGCCTTTACTCTTCTTGAACTTTAAATTGATAAATGAGTATGTTTACAAGTTATTTATAATTTTATATGTTCCTGAAATGGTTTAGAATATTTGAAACGATTTCAATATGATATTTAGTTCAAGAAAAGTATGACTTTTGAAATAAATTTTGAACCACATTGAACATATGATTTTTAAATGTATTTCTCATAATATGGCAAAGGAAATATGTTATGCATATGATATTGATTTCTACAGTGATATGTTTGCCTCAGATATGGGCATGTATACGTGATCCCCTAATTGTGAAGTTTTGATAAAGGAATATACTAAGAATGAAAATGTTGTATTATAATAGTACCTTTGTTTTGATTAATACGGAATATATGAGATTATGGTTTTATGGAGGAATCCTATTGGAAACATTGTCTGCTAAAAGCAGGTGATGTTAACCCTGGGGCACCTTGATTGCCTCAGCTAGCAGGGGGTGGTGCTAGCCTCATGTGAGGGCCAACACACGGGAGATGACATGTAAAGGAGAGCAGAATGCCTCATATATGAGCGAGATGCCAGTTATATGAGATGTGCTTTGCCTTCCCTTGCTGTGTGCTTGGGAAATACCCATATAGAGTCCCTTCACATGTCCTCTTGAATGGTAGTAGGGTAAACCTCAGCGGGATGCTAAGTTTGGGCAAATCCTATACCACCAAAGTACGGAAGGGGTTAAACTCTGATATGGTGGTTCTGATATAGGATCCTCCAAATGTTTTCATAAGAATTATGTTAATGCATACCATGATTTTATTTTCGTTCTTACAGCATTACTTATGAATTGAATATGAATTTGAGCAGAGGTTATTTGAAATGCGGGTCCCACATGGATGTACCTCTGAAATGTGATTTTCAATGTAAAAAGTTTTAAAATAAAGAATACATCCATATGTTGACCTAAGAGGTCATAGAAGGTATTATCTGCTCACTGAGTTGTAAAACTCACTACACGTTATTGATATGTTTTTCAGATAAAGACCCAAAGTTTGATCCTGTGACTTCTAAATCGACTAGGTGTTGTACTTCCGTGGTGAGTCTAAATTGTTTTTGGGCTCTTAGTGTTTAAATTGTAATATAATTGTACTCTAGAGTTGCTCTGAACACTATAAGCATGATCTTTTCTTCCGTTGTAATATTGTTAAGTGTAGCATTGGCATGTATAATTAGTTATATTGGAAACTTACAAACGTATGATATTATCATGATATTCCATAATATAAAGTTGATTGCAAATAGATAAAGTTAAAGTTACCGGACAGTAGTGTTATTCGCGTTCTTAAAATTAGGGGCGTGACAAGTTGATATCAGAGCATTAGGTTTCCCTGTGGCTATCAGAGCAAAGGATTCTTTAGTAGGACTTTTAGTATGGATATGAGCTGGACATAGTTATACTTCAGGTGCTGCTGAGGGATTCTAGAGGATATTAACTTCCTTTCTATTCCAAGTTTGCTTAAGTTCATAGTGTAAGGTTTGATTAAATATTATGTATCTTAAAAAGGTGTTTGTTCTATATAGTTGATGATGCTGCTAAGAACTAGAGTAGTAACTAGAGAAGCTGTAGATCGTGCACCCTCTACAGAAGAGTCTGCACAATCTACAATTCTAGTACAAAGAGGTCGTGGTAGAGGTCGACCTAGAGGAAGAGGTAGAGGTCGAGGGTGTGCACGGGGTGTGAGAACCCCAGGACAAGATAAATAGACCCATGTATCTGATAGAGTTCCTGAGGATAGAGTAGAACCCCCTCAGGAGCCACACGATAGAACAACTGATATGATTGCTGATATACATAGGAGTTTAGAGACATTGGTTGGATTCATAGTGGAACAAGGCAGAAAGGAAGGCTAGCCACCAAAAAATGCTCTTGAAGCACATAGACTAGGGAGAACAGCTGAGCAAGAGGACAAGCTTACAAGGATTGAGGTGTCATTATCGCAATTCCTTAAGTTGAAACCTCTGACTTTTTCTGGGTCAGATGTTCAGGAAGACCCACAGATATTTATTGACGTATTGGAACGAGTCCTAAGAGATTTGGGTTGCTCTAATAGTAGATCTGTTGAACTGGTGTCTTTTCAATTATCTGATATGGCCCAAGTTTGGTTTGAGACACTTGTACAAGGACGGACAATTGTTTTATCACCAATGGAGTGGAAAGAATTTAAGGAAGCATTTATGAATCGCTTCCTGCTAATGAGTGAAAGAGACAAGTGGCTAGAGAATTTGAGGAATTAAGACAAACACCGAACATGACAGTTTATGAATATAACATCCGTTTTACTCTATTGTCTAGATATGCACCATATCTGGTTCCTACAGAAAAGGATAGGATTAAGAGGTTTGTTTCAGGATTGATACGCCTATTGTTTAAATTGGTGGGCCTTCAGATGAATCATTTTTTAACTTATTCAGCAGCTGTAGATTGTGCTAGAATGATAAAAACACGAGAGCAAGACGATATTGAAGGTTTAAAGAGAAGAAAAAGAGAGCGAGATAGTAGTGTACAGACAAGTTATAATCCTAATGTCAGAGGATCAAGATTTCAAAATCCACAGCGCTTTACTCACACAGGAACTGGTAGCTCTAACCAGACATCAATGAATATCAACAAGCAAAGAATGAATAAAAGAGATATGAGACCTGTTAGCCAACAAGATTCAAGATCAATTCCACCATGTACCAATTGTGGCAAGCCTCATATTAGACAGTGTCGCAGAGAAACTGGTGCATGTTTTAAGTATGGACAAATGGGTCATCTGATGAGAAATTGTGCATAACTACGAAATTTTATTCAAGCATAAGTACAACGAGTTTCACCTCCTGCATCTGTGCCAGCACGACCAAATAGAGCAGTTTCAGCTCAAACAAGTAGTGGTGGTACTGGTAGAGGATCAGGAAGTCGAGAACAAGAACAAGCTTGAGTTTTTACCTTGACACGACAGGATGCTGAGGCTTTAAATGCTATTATGATAGGTACATTATCCATATGTTCTCATAAAGCATATGTCCTGTTCGATCCTGGTGCTACTCATTCTTATATATCACCATGCTTTGCTAAGAAAAATGATGGATCCCTACGCCTATATAATGACTATAGGCAATTGAACAAAGTGACTATACGAAACAAATATCCTTTACCCAGAATAGATGATTTTTTTGACCAGTTACAGGGTGCCCAATGTTTTTCAAAAATTGATTTGAGATTTGGTTATCATCAACTGAGAATTAAGAAAGAGGATATTCCAAAAATCGCTTTTAGGACTTGGTATGGGCTCTACGAGTTCTTAGTAATGCCATTTGGTCTAACCAATGCTCCAGCTGCATTCATGGATTTGATGAATATGGTATTTAAACTTTTTCTAGATCAATTCGTCATTGTATTCATAGATGATATCCTAGTATATTCAAAGAGTTCAGAGGAGCATGAGCGACATTTAAGAATAGCATTGCAAACTCTGAGGGAAAACCAGCTGTATGCTAAGTTTTTAAAATGTGAATTTTGGCTTAGTAGTGTTACCTTCCTAGGGCATGTAGTTACTAAGGATGGTATTCAAGTTGATCCTAAAAAGGTAGAAGCGGTGCTGAAATGACCACGCCCTACAACAGTTACAGAGATTCGTAGTTTTCTTGGTTTAGCAGGCTATTACCTCAGATTCATTAAGGATTTTTCAAACATAACTGCTCCTTTGACGAGGTTGACCAGAAAGGGAATAAAGTTTGACTGGTCAGATGAATGTGAAAGAAGTTTTCAGAAACTCAAAGAATGTCTGACTACGGCGTTAGTTTTGGCTATTCCTTCAGGTACTGGAGGATACACAGTATATTGTGATGCATCAAAAATTAGATTAGGATGTCTGTTGATGCAAAATGGTCAAGTCATTGCATATGCATCTAGACAGCTTAAACCACATGAGAAAAACTATCCAATTCATGATTTGGAGATGGCAGCAATAGTTTTTGCTCTTAAAATTTGGAGACATTATCTGTATGGTGAGACATGCAAAATTTATACAGATCATAAAAGTTTCAAATATATTTTTCAACAAAAAGATCTTAATTTGAGACAAAGACGATGGATGGAATTACTTAAAGATTACGATTGCACAATACTATATCATCCAGGTAAAGCCAATGTTTTGGCTGATACATTAAGTAGAAAGTCTATGAGTAGTTTGGCTCATATCACAATGGTAAGAAGGCCGTTGGTTAAAGAAATGCATAAGCTAGAAAGTGATGGAGTAGTAATGGAAGTGAAAGAGCTTGGAATATTATTAGCCCATATGAAATTTCAATCATCTTTGATCAAACAGGTGAAAATGGCACAGAGAGAGGATGCATATTTGTGTAAGAAAATGGAAGAAGTGAAGAATGGTGGTGAAGTTGAATTCACTGTAGACTCTGAAGAAATTCTGAGATTTGGCAAGCAGATATGTGTACCTGATAAAGAAGAACTTAAGAAAGAAATTTTAGAGGAAGCCCATAGATCCATGTATACGATTCATCCTGGAATAACTAAAATGTATAAGGATCTAAAAGAAATTTATTGGTGGGAAGGTATGAAGAAAGACATAGTGGATTACGTGTTTCGATGTTTAACTTGTCAGCAGGTGAAAGCAGAACATCAAAGGTCTGCAGGACTACATCAGCAGATAGAGATACCTGAATGGAAATAGGAAAGAATAACTATAGATTTTGTTATGGGGTTACCAAGAACACCAAAAGGGTTTGATTCAATATGGGTGATCATTGATAGGTTAACTAAGTCAGCACATTTTCTACCAATGAAAACCACATACAATGTAGCTTAGTATGCAAGATTATATTTGAATGAAATAGTGAGGCTTCATGGAGTGCCAATATCAATTATTTCTGATCGAGGACCACAGTTCACAGCTCGTTTCTGGAGAGCTTTCCAAGAAGCTTTGGGCACGAAGTTGAATCTCAGTACTGCATTTTATCCTCAAACAAATGGACAGTCTGAGCGAACCATTCAAATATTGGAAGACATGCTTCGGGCTTGTGCTTTAGATTTTCAAGATAGTTGGGAAAGATTTTTGCTTTTAGCTGAATTTGCTTATAACAATAGTTATCAAGCCAGTATACAAATGACTCCTTTTGAGGCATTATATGGTAGGCGTTGCCGTTCCCCGATCGGATGGTTTGAGATAGGCGAAGCAAAGATTTTAGGGCCTAATATGGTACATGATGCATTTGTCAAAGTAAAATTAATTAAAGAAAGGTTGTTAGCAGTCAGAGTAGACAAAAGGCCTATGTTGATAATAGACGTCGACCATTGGAATTTTTCATAGGTGAACATGTTTTTCTGAAAATATCTCCTATAAAAGGAGTAGTGAGATTTGGAAAAAAAGGGATGTTAAACCCTCGGTATATAGGACCATTTGAAATTCTTGATAGAATCGGTCCAGTAGTATATCGTTTGGCTTTACCTCTTGAATTGGGTAATGTCCATCCAGTCTTTCATGTGTCTATGCTACAAAAATATTTACCGGATCCTACACATGTTATACAGTGTTCATAGATTCAGTTACAACCTATGAGGAACAACCAGTAGCAATAGTGAACAGACAAGTAAAGAAGTTGCGGTCAAAGAAAATACCTATAGTGAAAGTGATATGGAAAATTCATTCTTCTGAGGAAGCTACTTGGGAAAGAGAGGATAATATATGTGCCAGATATCTGCATTTATTTAAACAATTATGGTGATGAAATTCGGGGACCGAATTTCTTTAAGGGGGAAGAATGTAATAGCCACATATTTAATAAAGTTCAAATTAAAGAAAATTTTGAATTAAAGAAAGGATTTGAAAATGGAGATAAGAACCGGTGGAAATAAGTTTATTTATTACATGGATTAAAGAATTACAAAAGAAATATGAGAATTTATGTTTTGGGGTCAAAATGCAATTTTTTAAAAGTTTCGGGGTCAAAATGTAAATAAGAAAAATTTACAAGGACTTCCCTCTAAAATTGAATTTTTGCATAAAGGTCCCCCGAGATATTTTAAGGGGCTTCATACACTGAGGAGTTCATAATTTTTGGATTTTCTCTCTCTTCTCCAAATTTTCTCTCCCAAAACCCTCAAACTTCTCTTCAAGATTTTTCGGCTTCTGGACCTCGAATTTTGACACCACCACCATCAACGGACTCAGGAAGAAGAGTTCTACAAATCTATCTGATTGGTTTCTAGAGAATTGGCTGGAGATTGATCGAAAAATTGCCTCAAAAGGTAATATCTGAAACTCCTATCTGTGATTCTCAAAAGCAAAAACTAACATCGTAGATCGATCCAGAAGGTATGGAAACCTTTAGATCTCAAATTTCAGGCCGATCCACCACCGCACGTGCCCCCATGCACCGAATCTCCCTCAGCGAGTAAAGCCCAAGCGCAGCTCCTTTGGTGGCGCGTGTAGCGAGTGACTACAACAACTCCTTGCGTTCACCGAGCTCCCAGAGGCCAAATTTCACAAATCCGGAGTCATTTTCAAAGTTTTTAGACCTTCTGAACCCGATTTTAGGGTTTATTTTTCCAAATTCAGACCAAAAACAAGGATTTTGAGGTTGTCCAACTTGACACCTTAACTTTTGTGAGTAGATGATTCTTTCTCTGACTTGCATTTACTCTTCTTGAACTTTAAATTGATAAATGAGTATGTTTACAAGTTATTTATACTTTTATATGTTCCTAAAATGGTTTAGAATATTTGAAACGATTGTAATATGATATTTAGTTTAAGAAGAGTATGACTTTTGAAATGAATTTTCAACCACATTGAACATGTGATTTTTAAATGTATTTCTCATAATATGGCAAAGAAAATATGTTATGCATATGATATTGATTTCTACAGTGATATGTTTGCCTCGGATATGGGCATGTATACGTGATTCTCCTGATTGTGAAGTTTTGACAGAGGAATATACTGAGAATGAAAATGCTATATTATAATAGTACCTTTGTTTTAATTAATACGGAATATATGAGATTATGGTTTTATGGAGGAATCCTATTGGAAACACTGTATGCTAACAGCAGGTGATGTTAACCCTGGTGCACCTTGATTGCCTTAGCTAGCAGGGGGTGGTGCTAGCCTCGTGTGAGGGCCAACACATGGGAGATGACATGTGAAGGAGAGCGGAATGCCTCCTATATGGGCGAGATGCCAGTTATATGAGATGTGATCTGCCTTCTCTTGCTGTGTGCTTGGGAAATACCCATATAGAGTCCCTTCGCGTGTCCTCTTAAATGGTAGTAGGGCAAACCTCAGTGGGATGCTGAGTTTAGACAAATCCTATACCACCAAAGTACGGAAGGGGTTAAACTCTGATATAGTGGTTCTGATATGGGATCCTCCAAATAATTTCATAAGAATTATGTTGATGCATACCATGATTTTATTTTCATTCTTACAGCATTACTTATGAATTGAATATGAATATGAATTTGAACATAGGTTATTTGAAATGTGGATCCCACATGGATGTACCTCTAAAATGTGATTTTCAATGTAAAAAGTTTTAAAATAAAGAATACATCCATATGTTGACCTAAGAGTTTATAGAAGGTATTATCTGCTCACTGAGTTGTAAAACTTACTACACATTATTGATATGTTTTTCATATAAAGACCCAGATTTTGGTCCTGTGGCTTCTTGATCGACTAGGTGTTGTACTTCCGTGGTGAGCCTAAATTGTTTTTGGGCTCTCAGTGTTTAAATTGTAATATAATTGTACTCTAGAGTTGCTCTGAACACCACAAGCATGATCTTTACTTCCGTTGTAATATTGTTAATTGTAGCATTAGCATTTATAATTAGTTATATTGGAAACTTGCAAACGTATGATATTATCATGATATGCCATAATATGAAGTTGATTGCAAATAGATAAAGTTAAAGTTATCGGACAGTAGGACCTTTAGTATGGATATGAGCCGGACATATTTATACTTCAGTTGCTGCTGAGGGATTCTAGAGGATATTAACTTCCTTTTTATTCCAATTTCAGTTAAGTTCCTAGTGTAAGGTTTGATTAAATATTATGTATCTTAAAAAGGTGTTTGTTCTGTATAGTCGATGATGTCGCTAAGAATTAAAGCGGTTACTAGAGAAGCTGTAGATCGTGCACTCTCTATAGAAGAGTCTGCACAATCTACAATTTCAGTACAAAGAGGTCGTGGTAGAGGTCGACCTAGAGGAAGAGGTAGAGGTCGAGGGCGTGCACGGGGTATGAGAATCCCAAGTCAGGATGAACAGACCCATGTATCTGATAGAGTTCCTGAGGAAAGAGTAGAACCCCCCTCAAGAGCCACATGATAGAACAGCTGATATGATTGCTGGTATACATAGGAGTTTAAAGACATTGGCTGGATTCATAGTGGAACAGGGCAGAAAGGAAGGCCAACCACCAAAAAATGCTCTTAAAGCACATGAATTAGGGAGAACAGCTGAGTAAGAGGACAAGCTTATAGGGATTGAGGTGTCATTACCGCAATTACTTAATTTGAAACCTCTGAATTTTTCTGGGTCAGATGTTCAGGAAGACCCATAAATATTTATTGATGTAGTGGAATGAGTCCTAAGAGATTTGGGGTGCTTTAGTAGAAGATCTGTTAAACTGGTATCTTTTCAACTATCTGATGTGGCCTAAGTTTGGTTTGAGACACTTGTACAAGGATGGGCAGTTGTTTTATCACCAATGGAGTGGGAAGAATTTAAGGAAGCATTTATGAATCGCTTCCTGCCAATGAGTGAAAGAGACAAAAGGGCTAGAGAATTTGAGTAATTAAGACAAACACCGAACATGACAATTTTTGAATATAACATCCGTTTTACTCGGTTTTCCAGATATGCACCATATCTTGTTCCTACAGAAAAGGATAGGATTAAGAGGTTTGTTTCAGGATTGATACGCCCATTGTTTAAATCGATGGGCCCTCAGATGAATCATTTTTCAACTTATTCAGCAGCTGTAGACTGTGCTAAAATGATGAAAACACGAGAGCAAGCAGATATTGAAGGTTTAAAGAGAAGAAAAAGAGAGCGAGATAGTACTGTACAGACAAGTTATAATCCTAATGTCAGATGATTAAGATTTCAAAATTCACAGTGCTTCACTCACACAGGAACTGGTAGCTCTAACCAGACATTAGTGAATATCAATAAGCAAAGAATAAATTAAAGAGATATGAGACCTGTTAGCCAACAAGATTCAAGATCAATTCCACCATTTCCTAATTGTGGCAGGCCTCATACTGGACAGTGTCGCAGAGAAACTGGTGCATATTTTAAGTGTGGACAAATATGTCATCTGATGAAAAATTGTCCACAACTACGAAGTTTTAGTCAAGTATCAGTACAACCAGTTTCACCTCCTGCATCTGTGCCAGCATGACTAAATAGAGCAGCTTCAGTTCAAACAAGTAGTGGTGGTACTGGTAGAGGATCAGGAAGTCGAGGCCGAGAACAAACTCGAGTTTTTGCCTTGACAAGACAGGATGCTTAAGCTTCAAATGTTGTTATGATAGGTACATTATCAGTATGTTCTCATAAAGCATATGTCCTGTTTGATCCTGGTTCTACTTATTTTTATATATCACTATGCTTTGCTAAGAAAAAGGATGGATCCTTACGCCTATGTATTGACTATAGGCTGTTGAACAAAGTGACTATACGAAACAAATATCCTTTACCCAGAATAGATGATTTGTTTGACCAGTTACAAGGTACCCAATGTTTTTTAAAAATTGATTTGAGATCTGATTATCATCAATTGAGAATTAAGAAAGATGATATTCCAAAAACCGCTTTTAGGACTCGGTATGGGCACTACGAGTTCTTAGTAATACCATTTGGTCTAACCAATTCTCCAGCTGCATTCATGGATTTGATGAATAGGGTATTTAAACCTTTTCTGGATCAATTTTTTATTGTATTCATAGATGATATCCTAGTATATTCAAAGAGTTCAGAGAAGTATGAACAACATTTAAGAATAGCATTGCAAACCCTGGAAAAACCAGTTGTATGCTAAGTTTTCAAAATGTGAATTTTGACTTAGTAATATTACCTTCTTAGGGCATATAGTTACTAAAGATGGTATTCAAGTTGATCATGAAATAGTAGAAGCGGTGCAGAAATGGCCACACCCTAACTTTTTCATTGTTTGTAATAACAGTTTACTGTTGTGCTTCAAAACAGCTTTTGGCACATTTTGCTTTTCAAACAGCCAACCATTTTCCAAAGAAAAAATCATGTGATTTTAAAAGTGTTTTTCAACGTAAGCTTAACAAATTATATGTTCTTTTTACATAAAATATAAGTCTATGACTTGGAGTTCACGCTGTACTCAATTTCTTTCCTGAAAATTATTTTTGCTAGTTTGTTATCATCAAAATTATTAGGGTAAAGTAAGGAAGTCAATAGCTATTTTATTTACAAATTATAAATTTTTTATTGCATTAGTTTATGTTAGATTTTTTTGTTAATATCAATTTTCTTATTGTAATTATTTTTTCTTGGTTTATAATTTTATTATCAAAAGCCCATGCCTTTGACTTGTCATGTTCCATTATAGTATTTATTATTTGCTCATTGAGTTGCAAAACTCACTCTTTTTTACTCATGCTTTTCATGTAAAGATATATATTTTGGTGTTCTTCAATAATGAAGTAAGCTATTAAGTTGTCCTTTAGTGAGTCTAACTTTGTTCCAATGGGCTTCATTTTGTTGTCAATTTTTATTGTTGAATTTGAACTTTAAAAGTTCTCTATATATCACAAATAGAATCTCTGCTTTCGTCTATAAAATGGTCATATTTGTTTTATAATATTTGATTCTATATAGTATGGAGAGCAGAGCTATTCAATGGATATGAGACTAAGGATTTTGTTGCATGCAATGTTATTATATACAACAGATATTCAAGTTATGTTTGTATAAGATCAGAAGCTTATGGGATGAGATTATTCTCAATACCCATTCTAGTTATATACTCCTTATTTAAGATGACATAAGCAAAAAAATTCAAGCATATATAAAGATCCACATCTTATTCTTAAAGTATTTGACAATTCTTAGAGTGCATATTGCTTAATTTGATGTTTCCAAACATCTTATTCTCAAAGTATTTGACAGTGCTTAGAGTGCATGTTGCTTAATTTGATGTTTCAAAACCCTACTCTTTTTCAATCATAACAAGTAGTCCAATAGTAGCTTTACACAAAATCTTCTTAAAATCTATTTTTTTCTCTGAACATTTTGATTCTGATTGCATTATGATTTTTCTGACTTCTACCCAATATACGGCTCAATTGACTTGATAAACATCACAGTTGCCATTTACAACACTAAGCTATGTAACATGCTTAGATGTTTCCTTTCTTCATGGCCACCATCTAGTATGCAACCACATGTAAATTGTAACATCCCGTAATTTTTAGATATTTTCCTTATAAATTCTTCACCTTATATATATGCATAGAAATGTTCTAATATTAATGGAATAGGTAAAGAAAGAAAACCTAAGAGGAAATATTAGAAATAAACATGCTAAAGAAAGGTGAAATTCTTGGGTAAGGAAGATAAATTTTTGTGAAGTAAATGTCTTAAAATTTCAAGAAGATTGGATTAGGGTAATTTTTCCTAATTTAAGAGTAAAAGTTACTAAGTTTAGTATCTCCACCCATAAATTGGGCTTTCACCTATGGACACTTCATATAGAGTTTTTTTTCTTCACATAAATTTTTAGCTAGCCAATAGGATAGCTCAATGAAGAAATAAAACATAGACTTGGACTAGGATATAGAAATTGGACCGATAGTCCAAAAATAATGAAAATGTGACCAATCCTATTATGAAAGGTAGAATTTTAACCAAAGTAAAGAAAATGGGCAAAAATGAGCCCAAACCCAAGAGGAAAAATGAAAATAAAATAAAAATAAAGTGATGGAATAATGGTGTAATCAAGATTAGGTGATTTGACATTAAGACAAAAATTTAGCAAGTGGTATGATAATACAAGAATTTAGGACAAAACATCAATATCCTACACTCATAATTTTAGCAAGTGGGTAATAATACATAGCATTATGACAAAACATCTTTATCCCACACAAATAATTTCAACCAAATAATGGAGATTCAGGGCTAGAAATTTGCCACTTAAAAAGGAAAATCTATCATACTTGATTAAGACAAAAGAAAAAGGAAATGAATCCCTAAATCAAAGGGATCTTGTCCCATATCTTAAGAACATATTATCATAATTTTCAAAATACAAATCTCATTTTCCTATGCATATCTTGACTAAGGAAGAGAAAGACAAGAACATAAGTTGTTTGTTTTCCAAAAATTCAACCAAATGTAATCTAATTGTAATAAGGTAGACCCATGATCATGAAAGGTAAATTATTTGAGGGTCTATTTAAGCAAAACCCAACCTTACAACATTAGAATTTTTTTCCAAGTGAGGGAGAGGAAAAATAAAAGCAAGGTAGAGTGAGGAAAGGAGAGGAAGAAATGAAGAAAGAGGAAGGAGAAGTCTAGAAGACTAAGTGCTCCAAGTAAGTTTAACAATATTTCTTTTTGAAAAAAAGTTTTGAAACTTATAATATTTATATAAGATTTTGATCTTAGAACTTTGATGATTGGTCATGGATATTGCTATATCATGTTACATATTGATCTTGCATGTGATGTATGTTTGAATACTTAGGCTAGTATAGAAAGTTCTGCATAGGTATGGCTATGGGTGGAAAAATTTTAAGCTTCTGTGTTTTAATTTCTGGGAATTATCTGTAGGGAATTAAAATAAATGGTTAACATAAGAATTAAAGATATATGTGTCAAGGATTTTTAGCCACTAGAATCACTCAATTTGGAGTCCATATGAGGAAGATATGAGCCGATTAGTAGTCAAAGGTCAGAAAATGGTTCATCAGGGAAGAATATGTTAGGATAGCTTCTGTGTTTTAATTTCTAAAAATTATCTGTAAGGAATTAAAATAAATGGTTAACATAAGAATTAAAGTTATATGTGTCACGGATATTTAGCCACTGGAATCATTCAATTTAGAGTTCATATGAGGTAGATATGTTCCGATTAGTAAACAAAGGTCAGAAAATGGTTAATCAGGGAAGAATATGTTATGATAGCTTCTGTGTTTTAATTTCTGGGAACATTCTATAAGGAATTTGATGTGCTGTAAGTTTTACCAAATAACCGCAAGCGCATGGCATAACTGTAGCTAGTCCGGCAAGTACGGGTCGTATTCCACAGAGAATAATGTCAATTACTAGAATTTTACGAAACGAGCTATCTAGATCGATGTAAAGCGATAAAGAGTTTGTCACAATGAAACAGATGCAAATAACCAATTAAACAAGCTTAGGGTTACGGTTCACCACACTTATGATGCTCAACAACTAATATGTATCTCTAATTGCAATTATCTAGGTTATTGGGGATGGTTTAGCCTTAATTAACTAGCAACCTCTTTCAAGTGTTACTAATCGTACCTAGGTTAATCCAATTGCCTACTTTCGTGGTTCTTAGTTTAACCTAGGTCCATTAAGTTCTATGCCAACCATGGAATACAATTAATCGGTTTTCTCATGCCCACTAATTGATTCATTCCTAGAGAACCTTAAACTACTTTTGTGATTAAGGTATCTCTAATTAACTATTAGGTTCCGGTATTAATCTTCACCTTTCAGTCCATCAATTAATATCCTAAGACGTGATAAATATTGGCCAAACATTCATCAACTCATATAACCAATACTTAATAGCTAATCCTAATTTAACCATAGATAACACAATTAGGGTTCCAATGGTTCAATGTGCAGAGTGTATCATCACACCATAAGTGGGTTTACCAAAACCCTAGATCAAAACTCTACTCAAACATAATAGAAACAGAAACTAAAACCAAATTCATTAAGCAAATCATAAGTATTCAATACAAACCAAGACAAAGAATTAAAATAGAGATAGTGCAGAGATAGAAAGATAAAACCTGGATGGAGAATGAAATACAAGCAGAAATTGCTGTTAAATCTACTCTAACAACATGAATCAAACTCTAATCCTACTCTAAATCTAATCCTCAGGTGTTTCCTAACCCTAAAACTAAGTGGAGAAGGTCTGAAATCGGTTCTCCCCCTTGCAGCTGCGGAACCCCAAGCATATATATCAATTTGGGCACCCAAAACCCTAAATTTAGCGCTCTTTACGGTCTCCGAAGCATGGCCGTGGTCCAAGACAGGGCCTGGCCGTGCTTTGGGCTGGAATTTGGGGAAACGCTGCAGCATCTGCCCAGAACACGACCAGGCCGTGTTGCAGGCCTCCAAGCATGACCTGGCCGTGCTAGGGCAGTGCTGCCCAGAATCTTTAGAATTTGCCAAAGTGCCAAACATGAAAGTTGTAGCTCTATGTCTTTTCTTTCCATACCCACTTGAATCACCTTAATCGGATCTAAATTGGAGAAGATATGACCAAATTAGTAACCAAAGATCAGAATTCATCCTACTGCACTGTGATTTTGATTTGAGAGCTCTGTAACGCCATGAAATCTCCCGAGTTTGACTAAGTGTTCAACATAAAAGTTGTATATTATTGTGTTAGCTTTTCACAGCCACTTGAATCACTTTGATTGGAGTTCATAAGACAGAGATATACTCAAAACAGTGCTAAAAGGTTTGGAATCGCTGGAATGTAGCATTTTTCCATGAATTTCTTATCATTTTCTTCTTCCTTTGTTCTTAATTATGATCACATCAATGTGTTGGGGGCTGCCATGCTTCTTTTTGGCTGAATTTTGGTAAGCTTCCTCCTTGCTTCCTCCTCATCATGGTTCCATATCCATTTATCACTTATCATGAGTGTTTGCCCTGCTTCTTGGCCTCTTTTGCTCACCTACAAGCATAAAAACAACAAAGCAGTATCCAAAGCAAAGTATAACCAAAAGCAGGGAAATAAACACAAGTTTACTATGAATTAGGGGATAAAATATAGACTTTAAGTACTCAAAATACCCCTTTATCAGAATTAAAATAAATGGTTAACATATGAATTATAGATATATGTGTCACGGATTGTTAGCCACTGGAATCACTTAATTTGGAATTCGTATGAGAGAGATATAGACAGATTAGTAGGTAGAGGTTAGAACCTATCCGAGAAGAAATAACATATACATTGAGGGAGTAATATCACCTTGATTTATTAATATTTCGCTACAATGTTCAACATAATAGTTTTAGATAATTGTTTTATCTTGAAATTGACACCATGATCACCTACATCGGAGTTAAATTGAGGGAGTTATGCTCTGATTAGTAAGAAAAGGTTAGATATGATGAAAACCTGCATCAAGAAAATAAAGAAATAAAATTAATATTTAAAAAAGAAGACGAATCTTATAAATGAAAATAATAAATGACTAGTATATGCCATAGCCATTGCCATTGTATGAACTTCTTACCATCTTAAGTGTGAAATGTTGACATGGAAATATTTTATAAAGTGATATTTGAAATGGTTATGTTTATAGTATGATTACCAATAATTTTTGGTAATAGTTATATTTTGTTGAACATACTTGTTATTGAAAGCATATTTTTGGCTATCATTGTGAAAAGAAAAGAAATGAGCACGGTCACATGGCAATCCGTGTGGTGCACCAGTAGGGGACGCCCTACCAACGATTATGATTATGATTATGAGAAAAGAAAGAGAAAGTGTGCCATGTCGGACGGAGCGAGAAAAGCCCGTACCAGAGAGTAGAGGATACTCACCCTGACCGGGGTAGCTTGAAATGAGAATAAGTTGATAGCCATCATTTGATATTCTGAAAATAGTTAATCCTATCATACATATCATTACTGTATGATTCTTATGTGCATAGATATAATGCATTCATGTGACCAAAGATATTTTCTGTAGTTTATACAGTTGAACATGACGTGATGAGCTATATTGATGATGATTTATTGTTGAACTTACTGGGATTTAATTCTCACTATATTTTCATATCATGTTCAGAAAATTAGTTATGCAGTTTTTTTTATGGCTCTGGCTTTTAGTGCACATAGGATCGAGTTACTTTATGTAACAACTCCATTTAAGTATCAATTTTTTTAAAAAACAAATACCATGAATTTATTACCTCGTTACAACTTAACTCAATATAACATTTATTTAATTTATACAATACAGAGTTCACATACATGTCATTAATCAAAACATACGTACAACATATCAAACACATAAAAATCTACATCTTATTTATTCTGGTTGACCAATTCCGGAGATACAGGTGCGGGTGGTTGCACCTTCACCGGGATCTAAGCCAACTCGACCACAAACATTTTATTTGCTTCTGGGATCTGCCCAACATAAAGTACTCGATCCTACATGCACTAAAAGCCAGAGCTATAGAAAAATCTGCATAACTAATTTTCTGAACATGATATGGAAATATAGTGAAAATTAAATCCCAGTAAGTTCAACAATAAATCATCATCAATATAGCTCATCACGTCATATTCAGCTGTATAAACTACAGAATATATCTTTGGTCACATGAATGCATTATATCTATGCACATAAGAATCATACAGTAATGATCCGTATAACAGCATCAACTATTTTTAGAATATCATATGATGGCCATCAACTTATTGTTATTTCAAGATACCCCAGTTAGGGTGAGTATCCTCTACTCTCCGGTAATGGCTTTTCTCGCTCCATCTGACATGGCACACTTTCTCTCTCTTTTCTCATAATCATAATCATAACCGTTGGTAGGGCGTCCCCTACTGGTGCATCACATAGATTGCCATGTGACCGTGCTCATTTCTTTTCTTTTCACAATGATAGCCAAAAATAAGCTTTCTATAACAAGTATGTTCATCAAAATATAACTATTACCATAAATCATTCGTAATCATGCCATGAACATAACCATTTCAAATATCACTTTATAAAATATTTCCATCTCAAAATTTTACACTTAAGAGGGTAAGAAGTTCATACAATGGCAATGGCTATAGCATATACTAGTCATTTATAAGATTCATCTTCTTTTTTAAATATTAATTTTATTTCGTTATTTTCTTGATCCAGGTTTTCATCATATCTAACCATTTATTTTAATGCCATATAAATAATTCCCAAAAATTAAAATACAGAAGCTATCCTAACATATTCTTCTCTGATGAACCATTTTCTGACCTTTGACTACTAATCAGCTCATATCTTCCTCCTATGGACTCCAAATTGAACGATTCCAGTGGCTAAAAATCCGTGACACACATAGATATAATACTTATCTTAACCATTTATTTTAATTCCATACAGATAATTCCCAGAAATTAAAATACAGGAGTTATCCTAACATATTCTTCCCTGATGAACCATTTTCTAACCTTTGACTACTAATAAGCTCATATCTTCCTCATATGGACTTCAAATTGAATGATTCCAGTGGGTAAAAATTCGTGACACACATAGCTATAATTCTTTTGGAAACCATTTATTTTAATTCCATACAGATAATTCCCATAAATTAAAATACAGAAGCTATCCTAACATATTCTTCCTTGATGAACAATTTTATGACCTTTGACTACTAATCAGCTCATATCTTCCTCCTCTGGACTCCAAATGGAATGATTTCAGTGGCTAAACATCCGTGACACACATAGCTATAATTCTTATGTTAACTATTTATTTTAATTAAATATAGATAATTCCCCGAAATTAAAACACATAACCTATCCTAACATATTCTTCCCTGATGAACCATTTTCTGACCTTTGCTTACTAATCGGCCCTTATCTACCTCATATGGACTCCAAATTGAATGATTCTAGTGGAAAAAAATCCGTGACACATATATCTTTAATTATTATGTTAACCATTTATTTTAATTCCCTACAGATAATTCCCAAAAATTAAAACACAAATGCTAAAATTTTTGCCACCCATAGCCATACCTATGCAAAACTTTCTATACCAGTCTAAGTAATCAAACATACATCACATGCAAGATCAATATGTGACATGATATAGCAATATCATGACCAATCATCAAAGTTCTAAGATCAAAATCTCATATAAATATTATAAGTTTCAAAAGTTTTCTTCAAAAAGAAAATATTGTTAAACTTACCTGGAGCACTTAGTCCCCTAGCTGGCCAGTCAAAAGTTTTATAAGTTTGCTTCACGTTAATGTCCAATATGGATGCAGATACTAGCTGGTATGTCATGTTCTCCTTTATTTGGATTGGTTCATCCTGTATTACATGTGATGAATCTGGAAGATACTTCCGCATCTGTGATACGTGGAAAACATTATGCAGGTTGGACAAATTAGGTGGGAGAGAAACTTGATATGCTGATGTCCCTACTTTCTTCAGAAGTTGGTAGGGTCTTAAAAATTGCGGACTTAACTTTCTTGTTTTGAGAGACCTACCAACTCCAGTAGTCGGGGAAAGTTTCAGAAATACATGGTCTCCTTCCTCAAACTCTAGAGGTCTATGTCTCTTATCGTAGTAACTCTTTTACCAACTCTGAGCTGTAAGTATTTTGTCTCGTATCATCCTGATTTGTTCAATGGTTTGTTGAACTAGATCAAGACCCAACAAGTTCTTTTCTCCTACCTCAAACCAACATAGTGGAGATCGGCACTTCCTACCATATAAAGCTTCATGGGGGGCCATCTTAATACTGGAGTGATAACTATTATTATAATCAAACTCTACTAAAGGTAGGTACTTATCCCATCCTTTACCTTGCTCTATCACACAGGCCCTTAACATGTCTTCTAGAGTTTGAATGGTCCGTTCTGTCTGCCCGTCAGTCTGAGGATGGTAGGCAGTACTGAACCGCAACTGAGTACCAAAAGCTTCCTGCAACGCTTTCCAAAACCTCGACGTGAACCTCGGATCTCTATCAGAAACAATAGTTAAGAGAATCCCATGCAGTCTAACTATTTCCTGGACGTATAGTTGGGCCAATTTTTCCAGTGAAAAGTTAATTTTTATGGGCAGAAAGTGAGCAGATTTGGTTAATCTGTCAACTATTACCCAGATAGAGTCATGTCTCACTGAAGTCTTAGGTAAACCCACAATAAAGTCCATCGAGATACTATCACATTTCCATTTAGGGATCTCAAGAGGTTGTAGAAATCTCGCTGGCTTTTGATGCTCCA
Source organism: Gleditsia sinensis (assembly GCA_037074535.1). NCBI lineage: Eukaryota > Viridiplantae > Streptophyta > Magnoliopsida > Fabales > Fabaceae > Gleditsia > Gleditsia sinensis. The sequence goes on from CM073464.1 coordinate 17,068,554, forward strand.
CCTTCAACTTTTGACAAATTAGACATTTCGCCATGAACTCCGCAATATCCTTTTTCATCCCTGGCCACCAATACATCATCTTTAAGTCCTGATACATTTTAGTGCATCCAGGATGGACAGTATATTTACTCTGATGTGCTTCCTGTAGGATTTTAGTCCTCAACTCTCGTTCTTGAAGGACACAAATCCTTCCCTGATACATGATTGCTCCATCTTCCATGACAGAAAAATTACCTTGGTCTTTATGATCCTGTAAGTATTGGTCGTGAGCTTGAGCCTCTTTGATTTAGGCTCTAAGGTCACACCCTATACTTAAACCATTAATGACTAGATTCTTTGGAGTAAGAGTAGTGGCTAGCTTCAAATTTTGAAACTCCTATAGCATCTGCATCTCATACACCATCATCTGACCCATGTGCAGAGATTTTTGACTCAAGGCATCTGCTACAAAATTCGCCTTTTCGGGATGATACTTTATCTCAAACTTGTAGTCATTGAGGAATTCTACCCATCTTCGTTGCCTCATATTTAACTCCTTCTGATCAAAGAGGTATTTAAGACTCTTATGATCACAATATACTTCAAAGGTTGCTCCGTATAAGTAATGTCACCAAATCTTTAAAGCAAACACCACCACCGCCAATTCAAGATCATGGGTTGGATAGTTTCCTTCATGTGGTCTTAGTTGTCTAGAGGCGTAAGCAACTACTCTCTTGTCTTGCATTAGCACACACCCTAGTCCTTTCTTTAAAGCATCACTATACACTTCAAAATGTCCTGTGGGGTCTGGAATAATTAAAACAGGAGGAGTGGTCAGTCTTGTCTTCAGCTCCTGAAAACTAGCTTCACATTGATCAGTCCATTTGAAAGGACTTCCCTTCCTGGTCAATTTAGTCAATAGCAAGGCTATACGAGAGAAGTTTTGTATAAACCTCCTGTAGTATCCTGCCAAACCCAAGAAACTTCTGATTTCTGTAACCGTCTTTGGTCTCTCCCACTTAATCATTGCTTTCGTCTTGCTAGGATCTACGGCTACCCCTCTATTAGAGATGACATGTCCGAGAAACTTCACCTCTAACAGCCAAAATTCACACTTCTCCAATTTGGCATATAACTTTTTCTCTTTCAGCACTTGCAGCACGATTCGGAGATGTTGTTCATGTTCTTTCTCACTCTTAGAATATATCAAGATGTCATCAATGAACACTACAAAAAATTGATCTAGGTAGGGTCGAAAAATACGATTCATGTAATCCATGAAAATATCAGGTGCATTCGTCAACCCGAAGGGCATTACGAGAAACTCATAGGGCCCATACCTAGTCCTAAAGGCAGTTTTTGGTACGTCCTCCTCCTTGATCCTAATCTGATGATATCCTGACCTCAAGTCAATTTTAGAAAAGATGGAGGCTCCATTCAATTGATCTAATAAGTCATCTATCCTAGGGAGAGGGTACTTATTTTTAATAGTCACCTTATTCAGCTGTCTCTAATCTATGCATAGTCTCAAGCTCCCGTCTTTCTTCTTAACAAACAATACAGGAGCTCCCCAAGGTGATACACTCGGTCTATTGAATTGCTTGTCTAATAGTTCCTCTAACTGTTTCTTGAGTTCCTGTAGTTCCTTCGAGGCCATTCAATATGGTGCAATAGAGATAGGCCCTGTCCTAGGTAGGAGATCAATAGAGAACTCTATCTCTCTCTTGGGAGGTAAGCCTAGAATATCTGATGGAAATACTTCAGGAAACTCGTTGGCTATTAGGATTTCATCAAGCTTCGATTCGACTTCTAGGTTTCATAAATACAAGAGAATGTATCCAAGTACTCCATTCTTCAACTCCTTATTAACTTGATTGGCATTTAGCATCAATAACTGGACCTCCTCTTTTAGAGTATGAGGTAAAAATTCAACGGTCTTGTTACAACAATTCAACAAGACTCAATTTCTAGACATCCAATCTAACCCTAGAATGACCTCAATATCTCTTAAAGGTAAACAGACGAGGTCTACAGAAAATTTTTTCTCCTGGATGGTGACTTGACAGTCTTTACATACAGAGGAAGTTAATACCTTTTCCCCTGTAGGGGTTACTACGGATAGCTCATAGGGAGTTTCAGAAATAGGAAACTGAAATTTCCTAATACATTCTTCTTATATAAATGAATGACTAGCACTAGAGTCAAATAACACCATAAGAGTAAATCCATAAATATAGCATGTACCTTGAATTATTTCAGAAGATTGAGCAGCCTCTTGGCCGCTCAGGGTGAAAACCCTTCCTTTCACCTGAGGCCTCTGTTCTGGCTGCTTCCCCACATTCTGTGGGCAGTTTCTCGCAAAATGTCCTTTCTGTCCGCAATTGAAGCAGACATCTTGTCCCATGTAACATAGCCGGTTACCATGCATGCGTATGCACTTAGCGCACTTGACTGGGGCGAGGTCTTGTTGAAAAGGTCTAGGACCTGCAGTCAATGGCCTCTTTCCAGCTCCATATCCACTTCTTCTCATGTTCTTTCCAGGGTTGGGAAAATTTTTCTTCCTCTTCCATAGGTTTCTCCTTTGCTTCTCATCCTCTACTGACCTTAAACTCTTTTCCAAGAGTCTACATTTATTTATCAGAGGTACAAACTCCTTGATCTCCATAGCTATAACAGCATTCTTTATCTCCGGGTTTAGTCCCGCTTCAAATTTAACCGCCTTCCATGCTTCATCTGGGTTATATCGCAGATAAGAGGAGAACTTAGACAGATCCTCGAACCTTGCGATATACTGGTCTACGGTCATACTGCCTTGCCTGAGTTGGAGGAATTCGATCTCTTTCTCTGCTCGTACAGTACTTGGAAAGTACTTTTCAAAAAAAATGTCCTTAAACACTTGCCAGGTGATCTGTCTTTCCTGATGAGCTAAAAGTTCTCTAGCTCCACGCCACCATTATTCTGTTTCATCCTTTAACATATATGCAGCAAAAATAACTTGCTGCTCTTCAGTACAGCCCATCACTTCAAAGATTTTCTCTAATTCCCTTATCCACCTTTCGGCTACCGTTGGGTCACAGCCACCTTGGAAACAAGGTGGTCTAGTCCTTAAGAACTCGGATATGCCATTATCTTTTCCAATCATCCGGTTGTTAGCACCATTCTCACCATTTGGGTTATTAGCATTCTAGAGATATTGTAAAATTTCGTTGGTGGTCATGACTTGGTCTCGAATTGCCGTGGCCAGGTTATGCAGGGTTTCCTCTGCATTGGTTGCTGGATTCCTCCTTGGTGGTGCCATTTTCTACTGTGGCAAAACAAAGTTATGCTGCTATTGAGGTGATCAAGCCCAATAGTTAGTTCAAAAATATTTAATAGCAGTCATAACACCACCTCGGCATATAGATAGGAAACACTAGTAATTTCTTACCTATATGAATCATTGATCCCCTACACAGCACAACCACAACATACTCAAAACACTATAAGATCGATTCAGATAACCATCCACCCACTGGCCATCTAGGATCGACCTGCTTTGATACCAATTATGTAACAACTCCATTTAAGTATCAATTTTTTTTAAAAAAAATACCATGAAGTTATTACCTCGTTACAAGTTAACTCAATATAACATTTATTTAATTTAGACAATACAGAGTTCACATACATGTCATTAATCAAAACATACGTACAACATATCAAACACATAAAAATCTACATCTTATTTATTCTAGTTGACCAATTTCAGAGATACAGGTGCGGGTGGTTGCACCTTCACCGGGATCTAAGCCAACTCGACCACAAATATTTTATTTGCTTATGGGATCTGCCCAACATAAAGTACTCGATCCAACGTGCACAAAAAGCCAGAGCTATAGAAAAATCTGCATAACTAATTTTCTAAACATGAAATGGAAATATAGTGAAAATTAAATCCCAGTAAGTTCAACAATAAATCATCATCAATATAGCTCATCACGTCATGTTCAGCTGTATAAACTACAGAAAATATCTTTGGTCACATGAATGCATTATATCTATGCACATAAGAATCATACAGTAATGATATGTATAACAGGATCAACTATTTTTAGAATACATATGATGGCCATCAACTTATTCTCATTTCAAGCTACCCCGGTTAGGGTGAGTATCCTTTACTCTCCGGCATGGGCTTTTCTCGCTCCATTCGACATGGCACACTTTCTCTTTCTTTTCTCATAATCATAATCATAACCGTTGGTAGGGCGTCCCCTACTGGTGCACCACACGGATTGCCATGTGACCGTGCTCTTTTCTTTTCTTTTCACAATGATAGCCAAAAATATGCTTTCAATAACAAGTATGTTCATCAAAATATAACTATTACCATAAATCATTGGTAATCATGCCATAAATATAACTATTTCAAATATCACTTTCTAAAATATCTCCATCTCAGAATTTTACACTTAAGATGGTAAGAAGTTCATACAATGGCAATGGCTATGGCATATACTAGTCATTTATAAGATTCGTCTTCTTTTTTAAATATTAATTTTATTTCTTTACTTTCTTGATCCAGGTTTTCATCATATCTAACCTTCTCTTACTAATCAGAGCATAACTCCCTCAATTGAACTCCGATATAGGTGATCTTGGTGTCAATTGCAACATAAAACAATTATCTAAAACTATTATGTTGAAAAATGTAGCGAAATATTAAGAAATCAAGGTGATATTACTCCGTAAATGTACAGGTTATTTCTTCTCGGATAGGTTCTGACCTCAACCTACTAATCGAACCATATCTACCTCATATGGACTCCAACTTGAGTGATAACAGTGGCTAAAAATCCGTGACACACATATATATAATTCTTATGTTAACCATTTATTTTAATTCCATACAGATAATTCTCAGAAATTAAAATACAGAAGCTATCCTAACATATTCTTCCCTGATGAACCATTTTCTGACCTTTGACTACTAATCAGCTCATGTCTTCCTCCTATGGACTCCAAATTGAATGATTACAGAGGCTAAAAATCTGTGACAAACATAGCTATAATACTTATGTTAACTATTTATTTTAATTCCATACAGATAATTCTCAGAAATTAAAATACAGAAGCTATCCTAACATATTCTTCCCTGATGAACCATTTTCTGACATTTGACTACTAATCAGCTCATATCTTCCTCATATGAACTCCAAATTGAATGATTCCAGTGGCTAAAAATCCGCGACACACATAGCTATAATTCTTATGTAAACCATTTATTTTATTTCCATACAGATAATTCCCAGAAATTAAAATACAGAAGCTATCCTAACATATTCTTCCCTGATGAACCATTTTCTGACCTTTGACTATTAATCAGCTCATATCTTCCTCCTATGGACTCCAAATTGAATGATTCCAATGGATAAAAATCTGTGACACACATAGTTATAATTCTTATGTTAACCATTTATTTTAATTCCATACAGATAATTCACAGAAATTAAAACATAGAAGCTATCCTAACATATTCTTCCCTAATGAACCATTTTCTGACCTTTGCTTACTAATCGGCCCTTATCTATCTCATATGGACTCCAAATTGAATGATTCTAGTGGTCACAAATCCGTGACACATATATCTTTAATTCTTATGTTAACCATTTATTTTAATTCGCTATAGATAATCCTCAGAAATTAAAACCCAGAAGCTATCCTAACATATTCTTCCCTGATGAATCATTTTCTGATCTTTGCTTACTAATCAGACCTTATCTACCTCATATGGACTCCAAATTGAATGATTCCAGTGGCTAAAAATCCGTGACACATATATCTTTAATACTTATGTTAACTATTTATTTTAATTCCCTACAGATAATTCCCAGAAATTAAAACATAGAAGCTAAAAATTTTGCCACCCATAGCCATACCTATGCAGAACTTTCTATACCAGTCTAAGTAATCAAACATACATCACATGCAAGATCAATATGTGACATGATATAGCAACATCATGACCAATCATCAAAGTTCTATGATCAAAATCTCATATAAATATTATAAGTTTCAAAAGTTTTCTTCAAAAAGAAATATTGTTAAACTTACCTGGAGCATTTAGTCCTCTAGACTTCTCCTTCCTCTTTCTTCCTTTCTTCCTCTCCTTTCCTCACTCTACCTTGCTTCTATTTTTCCTCTCCCTCACTTGGACAAAATTATAATGTTGTAAGGGTGGGGTTTTTTATATAGACCACCAAATAATTCACCTTTCATGATCATGGGTCTACCTTATCACAATTAGATTACACTTGGTTGAATTTTTGGAAAACAAACAACTTATGTTCTTGTCTTCCTCTTCCTTAGTCAAGATATGCATAGGAAAAGGAGATTTGTATTTTAAAAATTATGATAATATGTTCTTAAGATATGGGACAAGGTCCCTTTGATTTAGGGATTCATTTTCATTTTCTTTTGTCTTAAACAAGTATGATAGGTTTGCCTTTTTAGGTGGCAAATTTCTAGCACTTGAATCTCCATTATTTGGTTGATATTATTTGTGTGGGATAGGAATGTTTTGTCCTAATGGCATGTATTATCATACCACTTGCTAAAATTATGAGTTTAGGATATAGATGTTTTTGTCCTAAAGCCTTGTATTATCATGTCACTTGCCAAAATTATGAATGTAGAATCACACCACTTGCTAAATTTTTTTCTTAATGCCATGTAACCTAATCTTTATTACTATTACATTATTATATCATCACCTAATTTATTTTATTTTATTTTTCCTCTTGGATTTGGGTTTATTCCTACCTATTATGGGCTTATTCCTACCCTTTTTTTTACTTTGGATAAAATTCTACCTTTCTTGGTGGGCTTGGTCACATTTTCATAATTTTTGGGCTATTGGTCCAATTACTATATCCTAGTCCAAGTCTATGTTTTATTTCTTGTTTAGGTTATCCAATGGGCTTGCTAGAAACTTATGTGAAGTGGAAAAACTCTATATGAAGTGTCCATAGGTAAAAGCCCAATGTATGGATAAAGATTTTAAACTTAGTAACTCTAGTTCTTGAATTAGAAAAAATTACCCTAATCCAATGTTCTTGAAATTTTATGATCTTTACTTGTTTCTAAAAATTTATATTCCTTATCCAATAATTTTGCATCTCTTTAGTATGTTATTTCTAATTGTTTTTCCTATTAGGTTTTTCCTCTTTATTTGTTCTCTTAATGTTAGAAACATTTTCTATGCATATACATAAGGTGAAGAATTTCAAAGGATTATATTTCCTTAGATATCTAAAATATTGTCTAATAAATTTTATTTCCTTAATTAAATATTTATGTACTTTTATCAATAAAAGAAATGAAATTAGGGATGTTACACTTTATGTTGGGCAGATCTCAGAATCAAATAAGATGTTTGTGGTCGAGTTGGCTCAGATCCCAGTGAAGGTGCAACCACCCGCATCTATATCTCCGGAATTGGTCAACCAAAATAAACAAGATGTAAATATCTATATGTTTGATATGTTGCATGTACGTTTTGATTAATGACGTGTATGTGAACTCAATATTGTATAATAATACAGAAAAAAAAAGGTTGTTACATAAATGATCTTCTAGTTGCAACTCTTGATTATGAATGGGATCTCAAGTCATGAAATACAAGGTTTGAGAATAGGCAATAAAGTAATATACAGATAGTTCTAATGTAAAGTATGAATCTTTATTTTGGATGTATTCTCTAAAAGGTAAAATTAATAGTCGCTTATGGTATTTTCTTGAGTCTAAAGATTCCGTTAAAAAAGAAAAGTCTACTATGCTCGAGAATTTTTTTAATTGATGGTTTCGCATTTTTCCTTTGCAATATGCTGTCAAACTTTGAATTCCATTCTTTTGGTTGTTATTTATCATTTGTTTTTTTTAACTCTTTATTCTTATTTGTTTTACATATTTTGTCATAATTGTTAGAGATTATTCCTTCTTTTTCTAGTATAAGGTTGGCAGCCATTGCTTCAAGAAAAGAATTTATTGACCTCGAGAAGTGGCTGATTATTTGTTTAACTATACACAAGGATTTTTTTTTAGCAATTTAACTATGCCTCTTATTTGTATGTGGTCAAACATAAGGTTGGGGTGTAAAAGTGTATAAAATTCATGAAATATCTTCTTGGTTGAATAAGAAGTTAAATTATATGTATTTCTTCTTTATTTGAATTTTATTGATAATTTTGATTGTAACTTTTTGTTCACAATTTAGCATGATTTAACATCTGATATAATTTGATGCTAAGTAATGATACTCTCTCAATGTAGGAAATAATGTTGATGGGTCGTCTAGTAAAAGAGTAGGAGGAGTAGGCGTAATTGTTGAAAGCCCAGATGATTTGATGATAAGTAAGCCTTACAATTGAAATTCAAACCCTCCAACAATTAAGTCGAGTATGATGATTTGATAGTAGGGCTTGGGTTAGCCTATGAACTAGGAGCTTGGAAAGTAAAAGTCTATAATGATTATCAGTGGTAAGTCAAATTAACAGTACATACAAAACAAAAGAGCCCTCCATACTCAAATGTGTACAAAAGACTCGATTGCTATTGTCCCGATTTGAGCCAATATACAATTGAAAGGATTCCAAGGGCATAGAATGAAAGAGCAGGCTTACATAAAAGCTGGAAAGATCTATTGCAAAATGTGGGAATTGGTCGATAATCAAAGCTTCCTTAGAGATACCTAGCATATAAGAAATGGAAGTAAGAAAGTTAGAGGAGGAACGCTATTGGGTAACCTCATTAAAGCCTATTTTAAAAATAGAGACCTACCAATGGACTATGTTGAGGCTAGGAAAATTCTTAAAAAAAGCTGCCCAATACTGCTTGAAAGGGTGATGTAAAGTATAAAAGAGGCTAGTCTATATTGAGCTTAAAATGCATTTCACCGAGGAAGGCTAACTATATTATAGGGGAAATCCATAAAAGTATATGCGAAAGCCACATGGGGGCTAGAGCACTTATAAGAAATGCTATAAAGTCAAAATCATAGTTGTCGAAAATGCACGATTTACGTTCTAATCGTGCGTCTCAGTTCGATTCGTACAGCCACCGATCTGTATCGGTGGCCAAATCATAGGTGAACCTGAATTGTGGCCGATAGCCCGTCAATGTCACACAGCAGCTATGACTGTGTGATGTGCTGTTCATTGTCTCCCCCTAATGCTCTGCAATCCTTTTTTTCTTTATTAATCTTAAGGCCAAATGCTGCGTTTTGGCTTATAGGATCCTCCTCTGCCAAAACCTAAAACCCACAGTGTTTTATGAAGCAATTAAAGGGGATATTTTTAATTTTTTTAAATAATATATATAAGAAACAGTTATGCACGGAGAGGAAGTCTTTTATTTATTTAAATAATATTTTTTTAAATTATAAAAAAAAATTTTGCAAGTAATTTTAATCCTATTCAAACAAAAATAAACAGTATGTGAATAACCTTTTTCTTTTCACAATTCTAAACTTATTTAAATTCAATTTTTTCTCTCCACAACTCTAAATTTATTCCTAGCTCAAAGTTGAGTTTAGCAAGGCATCAAAGAATTTTCTTTACTGTCAATCAATATTCTCCTTCTTTTGATAAGAAAAGGTGAGTTTTTTTTTCAACTTTCACATTTTTAGCCTTCATCTTTTTTAGTTTTTTAAATGGCTACAAAACTTAATATTTTACATTTAAATTTACTTTTGCAATGTTGTTATCATGTCTCCTAAAAAAGTTAAAAAGGATATTGTTTGGGATTATTGTACATATTTAGGAACTAGATTACACATCAAGTGTAATTATTGCCTAAAAACAATGTAGCGGTGCATTTAGATTGAAGCATCATTTAGCAGGAACACACAAAAAAGTTTCTCCATGCGAACAAGTTCCTGAAGATGTTAAAAATTTATTTATAAAAATTATAAATGATATGCAAAAAAAGGATGAAAAGGTTATTGAATACTTTGATGAGAAAAAAGATGAAGAGGAAAATATTCAAAGAAAAGAGACTATGGATGCTTTTGTTATGAAAGAAAAATGGGGAGGCATATCTAGCATGAGACAACAAACTTTAAATGAGATGGTAAAAGATAAAGAATTAGTTGTCAAAGATATATGTAGATGTATATATGGCAATGTGTTGCCATTTAATCTAGTGAAGAGTTCCTTATTTATCAATATGTTGAAATCTCTAAGCAAATATGGTAGAGGTTTGAAGCCACTAACTTATCATGAAGTTAGAGTTTCATATTTGAAAAAAGATGTTGATCTTGTGCATCAAAATTTAGAAAAATATAAGAGTGAATGTAAAAAGATAGGTTACACATTGGTGTCAGATGGATAAACTGATAGAAAATGTAGGTCCCTTACTAATTGTCTTTTCAATAGTCCAAAAGGGATTGCTTTTATTAAATCTGTTTATACTAGTAGTTTTATTAAAGATGATAAAAAATATTTGAATTGCTTGATGATATGGTGGAAGAAATTAGGGAAGAGAATGTCGTTCAAGTAATCATTGACAGTGCTTCAGCCCTTGTATATGCTGGAAGCAAGTTGATGGAAAAAAGAAAGCAACTTTTTTGATCTCTTTGTTCAGCCCATTGTCTTGACTTGATTCTTGAAGACATTGGTGTTATTCCAATTTTCTATAACACAATTGGAAAGGAAAAAAAATTTCCAACTTTTAGTTATAGGTATACTTGGCTACTCAATTTGTATAGGAGTTACTCTAAAGGTAAAGAGTTAGCAAGGCTAGCAACTACAAAATTTGCAACCTCCTATCTAACAAGAAAATCTATTTTGGACCAAAAGACAACTCTTAGATCTATGTTTGCATCAAAAAAATGGGTTACAAGTTCTTATGTCCCTAGAAGTGAAGCTAAAGTGATAGAAAATATTATTTTAAGTGATCAAAGATTTTGAAAATCAATAAAAAAATTGTTTAAATTGTGTGGCTCTTCTTGTGAAAGTGTTGAGACTTGTGGATGGAGATTCAAAGCCAACCATGGGTTATATATATGAGGCTATGGATAGAGCAAAAGAAGAAATAGTAAAGAATTTTGATAATATAGAAAGCATATACAAGAAGATATGGGAGTTTATTGAAAAGCGTTGGGATTATCAACTCCATATGCCTCTTCATGCAATAGGATACTATCTTAATCCTAAGTAATTATTTTTTTTCATATAATTTTTATAATAATTGTGTTGCTAACTATTTATATTTAAAGTTTACTTTATTAATTTTATAGGTTCCATTATGATCCAAATTTCAACCCTAATTGTGAAGTAAAAATAGGATGGTATAAGACATTAGACAAGATGTGTCCAGATATAGAAACAAAAATAAAAATTGATGCACAACTTGAAAAGTTCAAGAATGCAAAAGGATGATTTAGTTATACCTTGACAATTGCAATTAGAGATAAAAAACAACTTGGTAAATTAATTTATTTATAGTTAACTATAAGTAATATTTCAGTATTAACTTTAATTTTTATATATCTCTCTTTTATAGCTTTATGGTGGACTAGTTATGGATATGAATGCAAAGAGCTACAATCACTTTCTATTTGCATTTTAAGTCTCACTTGTAGTGCTACGGGTTGTGAAATAAATTGGAATGTCTTTGATCATGTATATTCTAAGAGAAGAAATTAGTTGGAGCAACAAAGGTTGAATGCTCTTGTATTTGTCAAATACAATCTTCAACTTGAAATAAGACAAAAGCATAGAGTGGAGAAAGGAGATACATATGACCTTATTTACTTATTGGATGTGGAATTTGATGATGAGTGGATTACTGAAAAGGAAGATCTTTGCTTGGGCAGAGATAACTCCTAGATGAATGTTTAAGAGTGATTTGACATTGATGAAGGAGCTCCAAATAAAAGGAAAAAAAATGTATTCCAAAGTCCAAAATTTCTTAATTAATCCATTCTTATTTCTTATTCCTCTATATTCTTAATTATACTTTCTCACTTATATATATGTTTAAGTCAAAGAAATCTTAATGCTATTGCTAATGCAAACAAGAAAGACAAAGAAAAAGTGGTTAAGACATAAGATGAAGCTGAAGAAATTGTAGATGATGGTGTTAGTGATAATAAAGAGGAAGAAAATGAAGAATTAGTTATAGTAAATGACAATAATGATAGTGACACTGATAGAGACATCAATCTTGAAGAATGAGAAAGATCATTAAAGTTCACTAGTTTATTTTAGTTTTTAAGTCTAGGAATCTTATGATTTTTAAACTAATTATCTCTTTTTAAGACTTTTAGTTAATTATGTTTAAAACTATTAAGATAAATATATTATATTAAGTATTATGTTTATGTTATTTATTTATTTATATTTTATATTATATTTTTTAAATTATTTTTTAAACATATTCGTGAATTTTATGATTCGATACAATTTATAATTTACGATTCACGATGCAAAAATAAGTCCACCAATTCATGATTTGAATTGCGATTTAGCAATTATGCTCAAGATATTATTGGCCAGCCATGCTTAGGAAGGTTGAGCAACTGGTTAAAAAGGGTGATGCCTGTCAAAGTGAAAGCTCACATGAAGAATCATTAGAAGCATACATTTGAACAAAGTCACCTTATTAGTAATTCAGAGATGCTTTCTAAGGAAAGCTTTTTAGTTTGAATGATTGATTTTCAAATTTAATTGTCTTTCCCAAAAAACCAAATGAATTACTAACAAAATCTTATTTTAGGCCATATCATAGTTGAGGAAGCTCACACTAAAGAGAGAGAATTAATTAATGTCTGAACTCAAATAAGTGAAGTATAATTAAAAAAAGAGTTGATATTTGATCCACTATCAATAAATAAATTTTTGTCCATCAGCAGTGTTCAAATCATGACATATGATAAAAATAATTTTTAAATATATTGTTTTTACCACGTGTCATAATTTGGACACCACTAGTTGATAAAAAATTGTTCACCACTACCAAATCATTTTACTTAAAATAATGTAATTCATAACCTACAAAAATAAAATGTAACTCAGAAGAAGATCTTTGCTGCTAGCTCGGATCACTAAATACTGCCTAACTTACATGTGCATGAACGTCTACAGTGGCGATGAGTTAGGCTTACAATCAATTGAATATATTCAGTTCATGGAAAATCCAATCCAACTCTGTCTATATTTAACCTACTTGAGCTTCTTCCTTTCTTTATTAATTTTATTCAGTTTCTTTGTAAATCCCCATATAACTTGCATGACACATCTTATTTTAATCTGAAAATCAGCACAGACACATCTATAAGGGAGCACCAGCAACCCAAATTTTAACCTCTCTGGCCTCTCCTCTTCATAGTTTAGAGTTCTTCTGTCTGTAATGTTTCCTTCTTTCCCAGCTTAAACAGCAACCTTTCACAGACTGTCTTTATCTTTCTACTTCTGCATATTTTCAAGCTTTAAACCATGATTACTGGCAAAGATATCTATGATGTTTTTGCGGCTATTGTTCCCCTTTATGTGGCTATGATTTTAGCCTATGGCTCTGTACGGTGGTGGAAAATCTTCACACCAGATCAATGCTCTGGTATAAATCGCTTTGTTGCTGTTTTTGCAGTTCCTTTGCTTTCTTTCCATTTCATATCCTCCAACGACCCTTATGCTATGAACTACCGTTTCATAGCGGCTGACTCTCTGCAAAAAGTCGTCATCTTGGGTGCTCTTTTTCTATGGAACGTCTTCACAAAACGGGGAAACCTTGACTGGTCCATCACCCTCTTCTCACTTTCCACTCTGCCAAACACTCTTGTCATGGGCATCCCTCTCCTGAAGGCCATGTATGGGGACTTCTCAGGGACTCTTATGGTTCAGATTGTGGTTCTGCAAAGTGTTATCTGGTATACTCTTATGCTGTTCATGTTTGAATACAGAGGAGCCAAGCTCCTCATCACAGAGCAGTTCCATGAGACTGCAGGGTCCATTACCTCCTTCAGGGTTGATTCAGATGTTGTCTCACTCAATGGAAGGGAGCCATTGCAAGCTGATGCAGAGATAGGAAAAGACGGGAAACTTCATGTTGTGGTTAGGAGATCAGCTGCTTCCTCTATGATTTCTTCGTTCAACAAGTCCCATTTAACTTCCATGACACCAAGAGCTTCTAATCTCACTGGGGTCGAGATATATTCGGTTCAATCTTCACGAGAGCCAACCCCAAGAGCTTCGAGTTTCAATCAGACAGATTTCCACGCCATGTTTGCTAGCAAAGCTCCGAGTCCAAAACATGGGTACACAAACAGTTTCCAGAGTACTACTGGTTTTGGCGATGTTTACTCGTTGCAATCTTCGAAGGGAGCAACGCCAAGGACTTCCAATTTTGAGGAGGAGATGCTGAAGATGCATAAGAAAAGGGGAGGGAGGAGCATGAGCGGTGAGCTCTTTAATGGCGGTTTGGTTTCTTCTTACCCTCCTCCAAACCCCATGTTTCCCGGGTCTATTAGTGGTGGCCCAAGGAAGATAGGTGGCAGCTCTGGTGTTGGTGATGCACCAAATAAGGAGTTGCACATGTTTGTTTGGAGCTCAAGCGCATCCCCAGTTTCTGAAGGGAATCTGAGACATGCAGTTAATAGAGCTGCAGCCTCTACGTACCTTGGGGCTGCTGATCCTTCCAAGGCTGTTCCACACGAAAATGCTGCTTCAAAAGGTAGCAGCCTCAAAAACATATTGAAAAATTGTTAGATTGACCCAATTTATAAAAAAGATAGGTAAATTAAATCAATCCATTTATAAAAAATAGATAAACTAAATTAATCCATCTACGATCTGCTTCCATCTCTTATTGGTTTTGTAGCCGGAGCCATCTCAAAATCTCTCGAACATATTTGTCTTTTACCCATGTGTTCTGGCTTAGGCATATTCAAAACAGGGCCTGTTTCCTCATTCTAAACCTTGTCCCTTCCAGAAATGTAATATACTATATGCTTCCATAATAATATCCAAAAATAGCATTGTTATTAACCTTAGATGTTTCATTTTTTTTATTTTTGGTGCAGCTATGCAAGAGTTGATTGAGAACATGAGTCCTGGTCTTAAAGCCAACGGAGACAGGGAGGCTGAGATAGAGGAAGGCGAAGGAACCAAGTTTCCGACAAGTGGGTCTCTATACACTTGTCAGAAGAAGGTGGACATGGAAGAAGACGATGCAAACAAGAAGAAGCAACAGATGCCACCTGCTAGTGTCATGACAAGGCTCATCCTCATCATGGTTTGGAGGAAGCTCATAAGAAATCCTAATACCTACTCCAGTCTCTTAGGCCTCGTTTGGTCTCTCGTATCCTTCAGGCACGTCCCTCTTTCTGTATGTCTGTGCTTGGCACTTTGCCGAGGATGTCTGATAAAAACTATATACTGCAGTATGAAAGCCATGCAGTATAGGTTGAACATATTAAAAACAAAGAAGTTAATTAATGAAAAAATTGGAATTAGGTCTGCCTAAACCTACTTCAGTGTATTTCTCTCTCTCAATCTTTTTTTCTTTTCTGGATATTAACTGGTTGCTCGTGTGCAGGTGGCACATCGAAATGCCGTCAATTGTAAAAGGTTCCATTTCAATACTATCTGATGCTGGTCTCGGAATGGCCATGTTCAGTCTAGGTACTTCGAACTTCCTTTCGGTTTTTTTTTCAAAAAAAAAAAACAGTCGTTGTATCCTTAACAAATTAAATATCTAATGTGAACCATTTACGATAAACTGCTTGCTTAAACAGGTCTGTTCATGGCACTACAACCCAAGATCATAGCCTGTGGAAAGTCTGTGGCTGCATTTTCTATGGTTGTTAGGTTCTTGACAGGGCCAGCGGTGATCGCTGCAACCTCCATAGCCATCGGTGTTCGTGGAGTTCTTTTGCATGTTGCAATTGTTCAGGTAGTTAACCCACTAATAATTTATTCACTTCATATTCTTTGCATTTTGTGACAAGGATGATCTGATTTCCTGTTATATTCGCAGGCTGCTCTTCCCCAGGGAATCGTTCCCTTTGTGTTTGCCAAAGAATACAATCTCCATGCAGATATTCTTAGCACTGCGTAAGTACTAACTACTTTAATTTTTCCTTTATTATTAGAGTACCTTTGTTGTTTGTTGTGTTTTTTTGCGAGTTCCTAAATATATGTTATAATCAAAAAGTATTCTATACTTTCATTTTCCATTTAAAAAAATTAATAGCACGACTCCCAAATTCAATGTCAAACTAATTATAGCATCAAAATGATTCTAACAGAGACTTTGTTACATTTTGCAGGGTTATATTTGGAATGCTGGTTGCATTGCCCATAACAATACTCTACTATGTGCTACTTGGACTGTAATATAAATCCTGGCAAGCAGAAAAAAGAAACAATATGAGAAATATATTAGTGTGTGTAAAAATCCAAGTCAGGCTCATAATTAAGGTAGAGTTGAAGACATTGGATTCAGTGAGGAAGCAGAAATTAAAATATAGAATGCTTCCATATGAATATGACAGATGGGTTTTGATTCCCTTCACCGTATTAATTAGCCCTCTATTCAATCCTATTTGTTTATTTTTGATACAATCCCAGCTTGGTTAGCTAGGTAGGAAAGCAAGAGATTACAACGTATAAAGCGAGGTTAATAATTTAATATTTTTAATTTTTTGTAACACTAATATCAATGTAGCAAATTGCATGCTTTGATTTTGATTCTGTGGCCACTTAATATATTAAATATCCGATTTAAAATTATAGGTTTTATTTACTTACTGACCAAGATAATTATTGATTTTTTTTCTTTTTGGGTAAAAGCTCAAAATTTTCTAGATCATTAACAATATAGTCCGTTCAAGAAAATGCTTACTGAATAATGCAATTTTAATTTTTTTTTTTTGGAGAATTAAGTTACAGTTCATATGAAAATGGCTTTATTTTAAAACCTAAACTCAGTGATTGATAAATAAAGAAAAAAAAACGCATTGATTGGCAAAAAATAATTTCTAGGAGCAGTACTAGATCAATAGGATTATTACAAATCAATTTTTAATTCATAAAACTTATACTTTAAAGGGGAAGTATATATAGATAGATAATTCAAATTTTCTTTTTGTCAAAGACAGAGAATTCAAATGAAATACTATTTTTGTTTTTGGTGGCCAAAAAATTAGATACTTTTCTTAGATGTGATTATCTGTCTATTATTCTCCATTATCCGAGAGGCCTAACGCGTGATTTTTATTTTTATTTTAAGAGAAACGCGTTCAGAACAACTCATATGATTCTCTGTAAAAACTTAAGCTCATGTATTGAATTGGAGTATAATCATTCACCTAGAAAATTCAAGTTAAGTGCTTACAAAGACACTATATTTTATAATAGTGTCTCATAAAATTTATTTTCTTTTCAAATATCTTAAATAATTCTAGAATATTCGTTCATAGAGGAGATTAATTAGTTTCAAATAAAATTCAACTCCATTTTTATCATAAAAAATTTGTAGCTACCTCATATATAATATTGCTATTAGCTAAACAGAAAAGTAAAATCTAAAAAGATACTACTTTATGGTGGCACTAGGAATTTCTTTGATCGGCTATCAAGGGATAATTGTTAGTAATAAAAAAATAAAACTTAAATTTTACAAATATAATAATTTAATTCTTACCAACTGAATCAACAATCAACTTTCGTTGACAGCTTTTCAATAAATTTATTTTGCATGTGAATGCTGAAGTTTAAGCCTCAAAATATATTGTCAATATAGCGAGCGAAAGCGGGGAGGGTAGCTTCGGGGCATGATTCTGAAGGTTGGCTATTTCAAAAGAGTTGTAGGTTTGCTTTCTGGGATCTTGGTCTCCGTGTCAAAAACTGAACTACTTCCGTCTTCGGCCATGTGATTTTCTCATGATAAACGGCTCTTATTGGAGTAAAATTCTGTAATTTAATCCCGTTTCACATTGCCCTTTTACTATAGGTGCTGGGATGTTCCAAAAGTTTTATTTTTGTAGTTTCAAGAATTTGGCTTGTTCTGATCAGTCTCCCACATTTCATGTCACAATTCATTTTCTTCACTGAATCATATGCCTTGTCAAGTTGTGACTTACAGGCAAAAACTGAGTCATCGTTTAATATTAATAAACGCATCTTCTATACCTGAAAAACATAGAATTTTACGTAATCTGTGACGCAAATATTTTAGCTTTTTACTTTAAAAAAGGAAACTGATATATTCAACTGAACTACTTTATATTTATCTATATATAACACTAATACATTCCTTATTATATTTAACTAAACTGAATCCCAAGTTATATAATCTTCTAAAGATACCAATGACGAAAACCCTTATATATTCGGTGATTTGTTTAGCAGAAGAATTCAAAATAGACAACTCATGAAAGATTGTGGTGGCTTCATTTTTAAATCAATAGGTATTCTGGTTGACCAAAGAAAGTTCTTGGAAATGATAGAAAGCTCTTAAAGCCATGTCAACTGACAGTCTAATTAAATCCATAATCCCAAGAAGATATTGGTAAATTTATGAAAGATCATGAAGGGAATCGTTCTGTATTTAAAACATGACCGAGAAAATAACAGCCCCTTAATAAGATTAGATCAGAAACATCACATGTGCTTTGTTTTTCTTATAATTTCGTCGAGAGGATCCATCCCTACCAGGATGAACCTGTATATATGTGTGAAGCTATTGAGAATACATGAATTTTCTTTGTTACGTTAATTTATTCTGATATAACCGTGCTGTTTTTGCTCTCTGATCACGTGCAACTCCAAAAGGGTGTCTTGTCTCTTTTATATCTAGTCCTATTTCTGAAGCAAAGATTGGGATTGGCAGTGGTGCACATGAAGGTTGTCCCATTTCCTGGTGCCTCTCAGACATTTCTTCAATAAACAACGAGCTTACAACAGGTTCTGTAAACACTAGGGTCGACATAAAGCATCCACTGAAGGCAAAAGCTCTGGCCCCACGTGGTCAAAGGCTCGAAGCCTCTCTTTATCTCTCTCTCCTTTATGGCATCTGTGTGTTTTTAGTTTTGGAAGAAATTTTTAGATGAAAAAAAAATACCATTTATTCACCTTTTTCATTACAATTTTTTTAATTTAAAAATTATTATAATATCTTTTTTCTAATTTATATATTCATTAAAGAGCAATCTTAAAACATGTCGTCTTTGTTATCTATGTGTCATTTCTACTAAATAGATTATGCAAAATGACAAACATATCCCTTCTCCTACCTAGTCAAAAGTCTATAGAGCAAAGAAGTGGAGCCATCATTTATGGGGAAGGGTGTTTTGTTATTCTGTATGGCCTAGATGATAAAAATGACGAGTGCAACGCAAATGATAGTGAAAACGTCAAATTTAAAGACAATTTTAATTGAAAAAAAATTATCTTTGTTATAAATATATAAATTAGAGAAGATATTATAATAATTTTTAAATTAAAAAAATTATAATTAAAATATAAATTAAGTTGACTAAATACTATTTGACTCAAAATAAATTTATTAAAAGTAAGTAAATTTAAAAATTAATTTTCATTTTTACTTGAAAAGAGAAATTTTATTTTAAAAAATTAAATATTGTATGTATTTATTTATAATTAATTTGATTAACTTATTTTTACTTAAAAAAACTGAATTCGTCTGAATTAATCTAGGATTATGGTGAGTGATGTGATGGCTTGCTTATACATGAGCTGCAACGTCTAAAACTGCGCATAAATACTGTAATAACCCTAAAAAAAAAACCTCTAAATAAATGAGAAACCATAAGTTAAAAAAAATTTTGAAGGTAAGTTTTAAAACTCTTACTTAGAGTTTTTAAATTAAAAATCTTACACTATTGATGGATTCAAGAGGTGAAAAAACCTTAGGATATAAAATTTTGTAGCAATTTGACAATTTTTTGTACATCATGAACAGTAAATTCGACTGGCATAAATAGTGATCCGGTGGTGAATAGTATTTTCGATTGTAAATAATACACATCAGTTGACCAATGTTGACTAAACTCCTGTAGGATAAATTTCGCGATACCGAAGTCATTTTTTAAATTTTTAGACCCTTTGAACTCGTTTTTAAGATCTATTTGATTAGATTTAACTTGAAAAATACATTTAGAGATATCCAATTTGGAACCTTGATTTTTTGAGTAGATAATTCTTTTTATGACTTACCCTATACTCTTCTTGAACTTTAAATATATAATTGATTCTATTTACAAGTTATTTATACTTTTATATGTTTCTAAAATGGATTAAATTACCTAATTTGTTTACTATATAGCATATAGTTCAAGAAGAGTATGATTTTGAAAATAAATTTTTGAACTAATTGAACATGTAATTTTAAATATATTTCTCATCATATGGTAAAGGAAATATATTGTACACGCACTACTACAAAAGCGTGGAATAGCGATGGTTATAACCGTCGCTAAAGCTCATTACGACAGTTGGCATAACCTTCGCGGAGAGAGTGTCTTTGCGACGGTTTAGACTAACTGTGGGAATAGTGTCGTTAAGACATGGTATAGTGACGGTTTGAAACCGTCGTTACGTTACAAGAACCGTCGTTAAGTCTTGTCTTAACGACGGTTAATCGACCGTCGCCATGTCTAAAGTAAAGACGATTTTAGAAACTGCCATTATGTCGTTGTATATAACGACGGATCTATAACCGTCATTATGTCTTTAAAAATAACGACAGTTCAAAGAACCGTCGTTATATCTTTAAAAATAACGACGGTTCAGTGAACTCTCGTTATTACTTATAAATTTTTATTAAAAAATTATTAATCTACATTATTATTTAATTTCATATTATTATTTTCATAATTAATCTTTTAAAATATATATTTTTATTTAAAAATTCATAATTTACATTATAATTTAATTTAATTTATTTTTATTTTTATTTTTATTTCAAAATTCATAATTTACGTTATAATTTAATTTAATTTTGTTATTTTCATATTTAATTTTTTAAAATATATATTTTTGTTTGAAATTGTGTATTTTATAATGTTAAATTTTTTATGAAATATATCGATATATATTAAAAATTAAAAAAAAATGTAATGTGAGCATTCATAAATAAAATAATGAAATATATCACATTCATAAATAAATTATAAAAATAAAATTAATAATGACTTAAAAATTAAAATTACAATTTACATTTTTCTACAAAAAAAATAATATACAATATAATCATGAACTCGAACCCTGAGTTGATGTCCACTACCTTTGTGATTGGGAACCTGAAAATAAATTTTATTATGTAAGCATTTTAAAATTAAATAAATTAATAATAACAATTATTTATGAAATTTAAGATTTAAAAATTACCTAAGATTTGCACTATGAGCAAGTGCAATTTCAGGCAGCACTTGACCCTGAAAGTTTTGGAGCAAGAACGTCATAGCTACCTCCATCTGTTTCTGTCAGGCTGTCATGTGCCTCTCGCTCCATCTCTCGTTGCTGTTGCTCAACGTCTCGCTCATGTATAACCGCTTTCAGACAAGCCACCTCAGTCTGTAATTCCTCGTATAAAGGCCCAAACCCAGAGTTCGACCCAGCAAAGGCACGTTCGAAGACTTGAGTTGGATAAACACCTAACCTAAATCCTCAAACACGACCCGAGTGCTCTGCAGTTTTCAAGGCTCTCGCAAGTGAATCATCTGTCGAGAGCTCTTGGGAAGAGCTATCCTCCTGTTGGATCGAGGCAATTTTTTCCTATAAAATAAAAAATAGATGTTAATTTTTTATTACAATTAACAAACAATCAAAAAAATAGTAAATTAATAAAAAAAATAGCAAAATTATACATACCACAACTACTCGAGTCTCGTCGTTGATGTATGTTCCGTTAGCCTTTTTATGAGTTGCCGTCCATATATCGTCGCGAATCACTAGACCCCCAACCTCAGCCTCTTGATTAAGTTAACAATTAATAAAAATTTTAAACAAATTTGTATTTTTTTTTTAAATGAAATAAAATTCTTATGAAAAAAAAACTCACAAGCTCAACCTTTCTACGTGTAAGGCTCTTTGATCCAGTTGTATGTGGCATCGTCATACATCTTTTGTTACGCCTATTTTGAGAAGCCACATCCTAAATAATTGCATAAATAGATTAATTAATCAATATTTTTGGAAATAAAATATATATGAAAAAATAAATATAAATAATTACTCAGGTCCTCGCATTAAGTCGGTAGTCAATGAACGTAGCCCAGTAGTCACATGGAATGCCAGATGGGACATCATTCAGCAACTCCTCCCTCGACTTCGTCCCATCGTACTTGAGCCGAAACACATTATAACGTTCGACTCTCCACTTGACTCCAAGTGACTGTAAAATTAACTTATTGTGGAGACCCGTCACATTAAAATGTGTCTACAAAAAATAACACAAATATCAGTGAAACATCAAAAATATTAAAGTATACTTAAGAAGAATTAACAGTCTATACTTGTGTCGTGTTGATGAACACTCCTGTCTTGTAATCATTGGGAATACTCCTCTAATCTTTATATTAGATCGGAAAGAAACAGAAGTTATCCCCAATGGTGCCGAGGAAGACACCAAGGAGACCACCTTTGTCTCCAATGGGCTGGTGGGTGTCATTATATCGGACAACCACCCTGTGCCCATGAGGTAACGCCCAAATATCGTGGACAGTCATCTGTCTAGGCGTCACCTGACCGGTCTCATCTGTTACAATATAAAATAAATGTGTTAGCTCAATATTTGGACGTTAATTATTATAAATATAAGAAATTTTATATTATACCTATAACATCGACTGTCTAGCTCCTCCTGCGCCTACGCTCCTGCTGAGCCATCTGACGCTCCATCTCAACGCCCTCCAACAAATCATCGACGTCTAAGTTGATATCAAAATTGTCGTGTGGTCCCTGGGCGTCGTAAGAGGGGAATGTGGATGGCAAAGGTTAGTAGTTGTTCTATAATAATATGACAATCATGACTTTTCAACCCCTCAATCTTACGTTGTCTTAAATCAATGCATTTAGAAATATTACTAGAATATCCGTTAGGCACATAGATGTTTTTTAGTGTTTTGAAAAAAGATATCTTTACCTGCATTTGTCAACATGAACAAAGCAAGCTGATACTTACCATTCTCATCTGGCCAAAACTCTAACCTCACACCTAACTCCTGTAAATCTCTTCGTGCATTGATGTGGTCTTTTGAACGGCCAGTGTCATTTAATAAAGTATATAGAATGTTGTTGCAGACATTTTTTTTTTGATATGTATCAAATCAAGATTATGACGCAATAAATTGTTTGCCCAATATGGAAGTTCAAAGAATATGATTTTTTTACACCATTGTTGAGTCCCAGCTTCAACCCCTCCATGACCTCGGGACCTCTGTTCTCGACCTTCACGTTCTCCATTCTTTCCGAATACAACGTTAATATCATTAATTTATCTAAAAATATCTACACCATTCAATTGCAGTGGAAGATTTCTTCTTTCTTCTGTTCCATCAAACCTGTTACGAGCCATCCGAAATTTATGACTCGGGTTTAGAAAACAATGATGTCCCATAAAACACCACTTCCGACTATGAGGAAGGCGCACAGGAGTTGAATCAAAATTACAATGTGGACAAGCCAATCCAATATGAGTATTCCAACCTGATAAATATCCAAGGCCAAGAAAATCACTGATTGTCCATATGAGAGCAGCATACATGTTGAACATGTCACTGCTGAATGAATCGTAAGTCCGCACACTGTCGAACTATAGCTCCTTCAACTTTTTAATCAACGGTTGTAGAAATACATCTATATCATTTTCTAGTACCTTTCTACCAGGAATTATCATTGACAGCACAAAAGAACTCTGCTTCATACACATCCAAGGAGGAAGATTGTAAGGAATCAGTATGACTAGCCATATGCTGTAACTTGTACTTAAATTCCTAAATGGATTGAAACCATCGGTAGCAAGGCCCAAACGTACATTCCTAGGATCAGATGCAAATTGAGGATTCAAGATGTTAAATCTCTTCCATGCCTCAGAGTTCCTTGGATGCCTCATCATACTGTCACTATTTCTGTTTGTGGAATACCATCTCATATATTCGGCAGTTTTAGAAGACATGAACAATCTTTGTAGCCAAGACTTCAATGGAAAGTATCTGAGGACTTTATTAGCCACCTTCTTCCGCTTCTCCCCTTTTCTCCTTGGTTTCCACCTTGATACATTGCACTTATTACAAGCATCTTTATTTTTGTTTTCTCCCCAGAATAACATACAATTATTCTTACAGGCTGTATTTTTTTGTAGTTCAACCCTAACTTATTAATAATTTTTTTAGTCTCATAAAATGAAGTTGAAATCTTTGCATCTGGAAAGATGTCGACCAATAGCTGCAGTATCATTGACATAGCCTTGTCGGGTATCCCGCACAAACACTTGATGTGGTATAAATTCACAAAAAATGACAATTTAGAGTATTTCTCACACCCTTCGTACAATGGTTGTTGCACATTCTTCAGTAATTCAAAAAAATCTTTTGTACCTTCATCCATCCTTTCACCTGACGGTAGAACCGGCATGTCCACAGAATCAATACTTTTATGTTCATGATGAATTCCAAATACTTAACGAGCCATGTCCTGCATAGGGTCATTTCGAACGATGGGACGTTCTGCAACATCATGTGGTATTATTTAAAGTCCTGTAGCAAGATTTTCTGTTACCCTTTCTCTGTGCATACTCCAAAAATCGTAGCCTTGTCGAAAAGGCTTGACAATCAAATGTTGGCGCACAACTTCCGTAACTTGCCATTTTTTAAATCCGGACTTTGGGCATAGGCAGATTATTTTACCTTCCACACCCGAGTTAGCATTTGAAAAATCTAAAAAACCTTGTAGACCTTCCAAATACTCTCGGGTGTGTCGAGGTTTATGGATCCAAGTTTTATCCATGTTTGAAACCATTATGAAATAAAAAAATTTAAATAATAATTCACTGAATAATGCATTCTTAATGCATTACTTCATAATCTAAACCCTCATCGAGAATTAAATAATATACAACAAAGAAATATTTCATAAATTTTAATTCTATTTAACAATTTAACACTCTTATCTAATTTGTATACTTAAAGTTAACTAATTATGTTTAAGTTAAAATAAGTAATAAAATTTAACTATAAAAAATAATCATTTAATGCTATAATTTATCATTATTGACAATTTTATTTTATCCGACAAAGTTTCTTACTCGATTTGTTGGAATATTTTAATATGGATTGTTATTTTATTAATTATTAAACTCAGTATAGATTAGGCTGTTATATTCTTGTGTGGACTGTGATAGGTGGATTGCACAAGAAATTTGAGTAAAGGCCCAACCTACAATTTTTTTTGCTGTCATTTTTATTTCTATCGAAATGCAGGCTGAGTCGGAGAGAAAAAATATAATTTAATTATATTTATTAATTTATTAATTAATAGTTAATTTGACTGATTTTTCTACCCGTTAAAACAACGTGCATAAGAATCAGTTTATGGAACTGATAACTTCACCACTTTAATTACTATCTGGATTGCTCTCTCTCTGAACTCTCTCTGAAAGTTAAATGAGTCCAGTAGGTTGTAATTCTGCTTCTCTTTAATCTATAGATTCTTCTGATACGCTTTCTTAATCTATACTTGATTACTCTAATTTATTCTATTGAGATATTATAACACTTGGTATCAGAGCATCATTGTAATATCTCAGTTTAATTTTATTGAGATGAAAGCTATATTTAAATCTGCTATGCAATTTTTCGTACAATTTTTTTGTTCACATGTCATTTTAACTAGAAGAGAAACTAAGTTATCATATTTTGAATTCACGTTCAATATCTTTTACAATGAGAATTTGATCATTGTTTATTTAGGACTGAATAATGGAAATACATGCTTTAGCCCTTCTCTGTTGAATTTTTTTTTGATGTTATCCATATGTTTTTTCATTCTGCCGTTCATTGAATTTTGCTATTAATTAATTTGCCAGATTTTATGTTTGTCATATACATCATGTAAAAAATATATTTTATTTTCTCATATAATATCGTTGCATAATGTCTATTTATTTGATTCATCTATTAATAATTTAAATTTAATATTTAATTATGTTTTATTATATACTTACTAAAATTATTATATCTAAATTATTTATACGATTGTAATAAATCAATAAATTTATATTATTATGCTTTTTTTTGTTGCTTAATTTTATTTTTTACTTCTTAATTAATTTAAAAATTATAAAAATAATATGTTTACTTTATTAATTATATTATATATTTTTTAAATAATAAACATGTATAAAGTTCACTTCCGATCCTTGTCCTTAACTAAGATTTCGATTCCTCTATTAATAATTTAACTCAAATATTTAATTACGTTTAATTATATAACAACAAAATTTATTATATATAAATTATTTATCATACTGTTATAAATCAATAAATTTATATTATTATAATTCTAATTTTTTTATAATAATTGTTAAAAAATTTTATGCAACTTGACTTTATTTTTTATTTCCTAATTAATATTATCTTTTTTAAATTTATAGTTATAAAATAATATATTTATTTTTTAATTAAGTTATAATTTATAAATAATAAATAAATATAAATTTTACTTTAAATGTTTATCATTAATCAATTTTTTTTCATAATTTATGTATAATATTTAATTACATTTATAATATAATAATTTTTTTATTATCACAAATTTAATTTTAATACTATTATTACCATATTATTATTATTTTTAATAAAAATTACAAAATTTACTACTTGGGTAACTAAATTATACTTTTTATTTCTTAATTAATTCAATTGGTTTCACCTTATAATTATTAACTTAAAATGTTAACTTATTTTTAATTAATATAATCTTTTTAAACTTATAAATATAAAAATATTATATTTATTTCTAAATTAATTTATTATTTATTAATAATAAATAAATATAAATTTTACTTTAAATAATTATCATTAACCAATTTTTTTATTAATAATTTATGTACAATATTTAATTATATTTATCAATATGATAACTTTTTTTATTATCACAAATTAAATTTTAATACTATTATTATTATATTCTTATTTCTTTAATAATAATTACAAAATTGACTACTTGTGTAACTTAATTATATTTTTTACTTCTTAATTAATTTAAATTGTTTCACCTTATAATTATTAACATAAAATTCTAAGTTAATAATTATGACATTCTTCTTAAATAATAATTAATAATTATTTTATTATTATAATTAACAAATATAAATATTAATTATTTTTTACTGTTAATTTGATTAAATTAACAACATATATTCAACCTACATAATATAATACAACATTTACTAAAAGCATAACATACAATTTCTAATAAACTATTTTTTCTTTAAATTATAATTTAAGTCAAAGATACAAATATATCAAACAAAAAATTCAAAACATTAAAAATAATTAAAATTCATACCTTATGTGAAAATAAACAATTCTAAATCACAAGTGTCTGTATATAAACGAAGTATCTATATAAAAAGTTAAAAAGCAAATAACTTAATAAATTTAATCAAACTTACAATTTAAATCAAAATTAATTCATAATAATGCAAGTATTTCAAAACTTACCTTAAATAAGAGTAAATAAATTCGAACCACCAATACCATTAAACTCACAAGTATTTGTCACAAGAAGAAACTCACAAGTATTTATCAAAAGAAGAAGAGAGAAGCTCAAATTGTGTATTGAAAATGAAGGAGGAAAGGCGAATTTATAGGAGAAAATGCGGTTTAATGACGGTTACTAAAAAAACCATCACTAAAACTTGATTTAACGACGGTTAGAAGAGAACTGTTGTCCAAATGGCGCGTGGCATAACAACAGTTTGGGACAAACTGTTGTTAAACCGGGACCAATTCCCCATAAACGGTCTAATTTTCATGGGATTTTATGACGATTTATCCAAACCGTCGTACAAATAACGATGGTTACATGAAACCGTCGTTATTTACAATGGAAGATCGACCGTTCATGGGTATTGGTGCCGATTTAACGACAATTTAGACAACCGTCATTAAACCATGACACAATTCCAATATTTAACGGTCAATTTACCTTGGGAATTTACGACGGTTTGCTTTAATCGTCGTTATTTGACGATGATTCTTTCAAACCGTCCTGATTTTACGATGGTTCATCGATAACCGTCGTGATTTTACGACGGTTCATCGTGAACCATTGTTGTATAATGACAATTTCTTCGATAACCGTTGTTATATATTTGAATTTGAAAACGATAAACTAAACCGTCGTTAAAGCATGATTTAACGACAGTTTTTTTGACCGTCGTTAAATGATCGTCGCAATGCCCTGCTTTTTTAGTAGTGACGTGTCATTGATATGTAAAGCTATAAGATTGCCTTAGAAAAGGGCATGTATATGTGATAACTTTGATTGAGAAGTTTCTAATAGAGAAATTGTATTGAGACCGAAAATTCTGAATTATATTGAAACCTTTGTTTTGAACAATATGAAATATGTGTAAATAAAGATTTATGTTGAGAAATCCTATGGGAAGCACTGTTTGCTAACAGCAGATGATGTTAGCCCTAGTGAACCTTGATACCTCAGTTAGCAGGGGTGGTGCTAGCCTCGTGTGACGGCCAACACACGGGATATGATATGTGAAGGAGACCGAGATGCCTCATATCTGGGAGAGATGCCGACTATATGATATGTGATTTGCCTTCCTATGTTGTATGCTTGGAAAATGCCCATATTAGAGTCTCTTCACGTGTCCTCTTGAATGGCGGTACAACAAACCTTAACTGGGATGCTGAGTTTAGGTAAATCTTACACTACTAAAGTACAGAAAGGCTTGAACTCTAATATGATGGTTTTATATGGGATCCTTCTAATGTTTTCATGAGAAATATTTTGATGCATATCAATATTTGATTAACGATCATACCGTATTACATATGGTTTCAGATATCTGAATGTGGTTTGAATTAAGAATATTTGAAATGCGGGTCCCATATATATGTACCTTTGAATTGTAAATTTTCTATATAATAAATTTTAATGTATGAGTATATCCATATGTTGACCTAAGAGGTCATAGGAGGTATTATATACTTACTAAGTTGTCAAACTCACTACACTATATTTACATTTTTTTATAGATAAGGATACAGATTTTGGTCATACTACTACGTGATCTATTAGGTATCACACTTTTTGGGCCAGCCTAAGTTGCTTCCAAGACTCACAGTGTTTATTATATTATAGAGTATACTCTAAACGCCACAGGCTGGATCCCTACTTCTGCTGGTACCTTGATATATATAGATGTGGTTTGTATATTGTGTATAAATGAGAGAACTTATATGTATCTATTTGCATGATAAAGAAGTATATTATACAAGTTATTGTAAATATATGTTTGTAAAGTAGGTTTTTCACATGCCCTTAAATTGGGGTCATGACAAGTTGGTATAAGAGTATTAGGTTTCCCTATGGTTATCAGAGCAAATGATTATTTAGTAGGACCTTTAGTATAGATATGAGCCGAACATATTTATACTTCAGGTGCTACTGAGGGATTCTATAGTGTTTTACTTTCCTTTCTATTCCAAATTTGTTAAAGTTCTTAGTATAAGATTGATTGAATATTATGGTATTTTAAAAGGTGTGTTGTTTTGTATAGCCTATGATGCTGCCAAGAACTAGAGCAGTTGCTAGAGAAACTGTAGATCATGCACCATCTACAAAAGAGTCTGTATAATCTGCAATTTCAGTGCAAAGAGGCCTTGGTAGAGGCCGGTCTAGAGGAAGAGGCAGAAGGCGTACACGGGGTATGAGAATCCAAAGACATGATGAACAGATCTATGTATCTGATAGAGTTCCTGAAGAGATAGTAGAACCCCCTTAAGAGCCACATGATAGAACATTTGATATAATTTTTGGCATACATATAAGCTTAGAGATATTGGCTAGATTTATAATAGAACAGGGCAGGAGAGATGGCCAGCCACCAGAAAATACTCCTGAAGCGTAAGAAATGAAAAAAACCAGTTGAACAAGAAAATAAGTTTACAAGGATTGAGGTGACATTACCGTAATTCCTTAAGCTGTAGCCCCTGAATTTTTCTAGGTCAGATATTCAGAAGGACTCACAGATATTCATTGATGCTATGGAATGAGTTTTCAGAGCTTTGGAGTGCTCCATTAGAAGATCTATTGAACTAGTATCTTTTCAACTATTAGATATGGTTCAAGTTTGGTTTGAGACTCTGGTACAAGGAAGAACAATTACTTTACCACCAATGAAGTGCGATGAATTAAAGGAAGCATTTATGAATCGTTTCCTACCAATGAGTGAAAGGGACAAGAGGGCTAGATAATTTGAAGAATTAAGACAGACACTGAACATGAAAGTTTCTAAATATGACATCCATTTTACCTGATTGTCTAGATATGCACCATATTTGGTTCCTAATGAAAAAGATAGAATTAAGAGATTTGTTTCAGGGTTGATACGTCCATTTTCTAAATTGATGGGTCCCTAGAGGAACTATTTTTTAACTTATTCAGCGGCTGTGGAGTATGCAAGAATGATGGAAACACGAGAGCTAGCAGACATAGAAGATCTAAAGAGAAGAAAAAGAGATCGAGATAGTAATATCCAAACTAGTTATAATCCTAATGTAAGAGGACAAAGATTTCAGAATCTACAGCGTTTAACTCTAGCAGCATCTGGTAGCTCTAGCTAGACATCAGTCAATATCAATAAGTAAAGAATAATTCAAAGAGATATAGACTCACTAGTCAATAGGATTCAAGATCAATTCCATTATGTCTCATTTGTAGTAGACCTCATACTAGACAATGTCGAAGAGAAACTGATACATGTTTTAAATGTGTATAAGTAGGTCATTTGATGAAAAATTATCCACAATTACAAAATTTGAGTCAAGCATCAGTACAACCAACTTTACCCCCTGTATTTGTACTAACACGACCAGTTAGAGCAGCTTCAGTTCAAGCAAATAGTGGTGATACTAGTAGAGGATCAAGAAGTCGAGGCAGAGAACAAACCTGAGTTTTTTGCCTTGACATAACAAGATGCTCAGGCCTCAAATACAGTAATGACATGTACATTATCAGTATGTTCCCATATAGCATATGTACTGTTCGATCTTGGTTCTACTTATTTTTATATATCACCCTGCTTTGCTAAGAAATTAGGTAGAGATCCTACTAGTTTACATTGTTCTTTTATGGTTGCTACTCCATTGGGAAAATTCTTATTGGTAAACGATGTGTATAAATTGTGTGAGATTTCAATAGAAGATAAGGAGACTCTTGTAGATTTAATAGTTCTGGATATAGTAGACTTTGATGTGATACTGGGAATGGATTGGTTGTCATCATGCTATGACATTTTAGACTATCACCTTAAGGTGATTAAGTTTAATATCCCTAGAGAATCTTCCTTCTTGATACAAGGAGATCATAGTGAGGTACCTAGTAATTTAATCTCTGCGCTAACAGCTCATAAGCTATTACAAAAAAGGATAATAGGGGTATTTACCAGCGGTCAAAGATGTTGATACGAAGTACACCAATGTAGAGCAGATTCTAGTGGTTAGAGAATTTTCTGATGTGTTTCTTGAGAAATTGTCAAGGTTATCCCCAGAACGAGAAATTAAGTTCGGTATTGATTTGCTTTCGGGAACCCAACCAATGTTTATACCTCCATATAGAATGGCTCTAACCGAACTTAAAGAATTGAAAAATCAATTACAAGACTTGTTAGACAAGGGATTTATACACCTTAGTACTTCTCTTTGGGGTGCTCTAGTCGTATTTGTAAAAAGGAAAGATAGATCGCTACAGTTGTGTTTTGATTACAGACAGTTGAATAAGGTGACAGTACGTAATAAGTATCCATTACCTCGTATAGATGATTTATTTGACCAGCTACAGGTCGTCCAATATTTTTTAAAAATTGATTTGAGATATGGGTATCATCAATTAAAGATAAGGAATGACGATATTCTAAAAATTGCTTTCAGGACTCAGTATAAGCACTATGAGTTCTTAGTAAAGCCATTTGATTTAAAAAATGCCATTTTAGACTGTCACCTTAAAGTGATTAAGTTTAATATTCCTGGAGAATCTTCCTTCTTGATACAAGGAGATCATAGTGAGGTACCTAGTAATTTAATCTCTGCGCTAACAGCTCATAAGCTATTACAAAAAAGGATGCTAGGGGTATTTACCAGTGGTCAAAGATATTGATATGAAGTACACCAATGTAGAGCAGATTCTAGTGGTTAGAGAATTTTCTGATGTGTTTTTTGAGAAATTGTTAAGGTTACCCCCAGAACGAGAAATTAAGTTCGGTATTGATTTACTTTCGGGAACCCAACCAGTGTCTATACCTCCATATAGAATGGCACCGACCGAACTTAAAGAATTGAAAAATCAATTACAAGACTTGTTAGACAAGGGATTTATACACCTTAGTACTTCTCTTTGGGGTGCTCTAGTCGTATTTGTGCAAAGGAAATATAGATCGCTACAGTGTGTTTTGATTACAGACAGTTGAATAAGGTGACAGTACGTAATAAGTATCCATTACCTCGTATAGATAATTTATTTGACCAGCTACAGGGTGCCCAACAGTTTTTAAAAATTGATTTGAGATATGGGTATCATCAATTAAAGATAAGGAATGACGATATTCTGAAAATTGCTTTCAGGACCCAGTATAAGCTCTATGAGTTCTTAGTAAAGTCATTTGATTTAACAAATGCCCCAATTGCATTCATGGATTTTAGGAATAGAGTATTTAAAACTTTCTTGGATCAGTTTGTTATTGTATTCATAGATGATATCCTTGTATATTCAAAGAATTCAGATGAGCATGAGCGACATTTAAAGATAGCTTTGCAAACCCTAAGAGAACACCAGTTGTATGCTAAGTTTTCAAAATGTGAATTTTGACTTAGTAGTATTATTTTCTTAGGACATGTAGTTATCAAAGATGGTATTCAAGTTGATCCTAAAAAGGTAGAAGTAGTGTAGTAATGGCCATGCCCTACCACAATTACAGAGATCCGTAAGTTTCTTGATTTAGCAGGGTATTACCACAGATTCGTTAAAGATGTTTCAAAAATAGTTGCTCCTTTGATGAGGTTGACAAGGAAGGAAATAAAGTTTGACTAGTCAGATGAATATGAAAGGAGTTTTTAAAAATTCAAGGAATGTTTGACTATGGTGCCAATACTGTCTATTCCTTTAGGTATTGGAGGATACACGGTATATTATAATGCATTGAGAATTATATTGGGGTGTGTGTTTATGAACATGGTCGAATCATTGCATATGTGTCCAGACAGCTTAAGTCACATTTGCAAAATTATCCGACTCATGATTTGGAGATGGCAGCAGTAGTTTTTGCTCTCAAAATTTGGAGGCATTATCTGTATAGTGAGACATACGAAATCTATATTAGGGGTGTACAAATGTTCGGTTCGGTTCGGTTTTGGACCTCAACCAAACCGAACCGACCATAAAAAAAAAAAAAAATTGGACCCATTCGGTTCGGTTGGGGTCCAACCAACCGAACCGAACCGAACCGCCAAAAGGCGGTTCGATTTGGTTCGGTTGGTTCGGTTCTTTTAAAAAAAAAAAATTTTGTTTTTGCTAAATTTTTTAATTTTTGGCCCATTTAAATTTTTTTGGGCCTAATTTTTTTTTAATTTTTGGGCTTATTTCGAATTCTTTGGGCCCATTTCAAAAAATTTTAAAAAAATTATGTAAAATATTTTTAAAATATAATAAAAAATAAATTTAATAATATAAATTAAATATATTAAAAATAATTTGGTTCGGTTCGGTTTGGTTCGGTTGGACCGTCCCAACCGAACCAAACCGAACCGAACCGGTCGGTTTTTCAAAAAAAAAACCGAACTAAACCGATTTTAATTAGTTTGGTTCGGTTTTTGGTCGGTTCGGTTCGATTTTTTCGGTTTAGTTCGGTCCGGTTCGGTTTTTGTTCACCCCTAATCTATATAGATCATAAAAGCCTCAAATATATTTTTTAACAAAAAGATCTTAACTTGAGACAAAGACGATGGATGAAATTACTTAAAGATTATGATTGCACAATACTATATCATCTAGGTAAGGCCAATGTAGTGGCTGATGAGTTAAGTAGAAAATCTATGAGTAGTTTGGCTCATATCACAATGGTAAGGAGGCTGTTGGTTAAAAAATGAATAAGTTAGAAAGTTATGTGGTAGTATTAGAAGTAAAGGAGCTTGGGATACTATTGGCCCATATACAGTTTCAATCATCTTTGGTTGAGCAAGTGAAAAAGGCATAAGAAGAGGATGCCTATTTATGCAAGAAAATTGAAGAGGTGAAGAATGACAGTGATGTTGAATTTATTGTAGACTTTGAAGGAATTATGAGATTGAACAAGCTGTTGTGTGTACCTAATAAAGAAGAACTCAAGAAAGAGATTTTAGAGGAAGCCCATAGATCCATATATACTATTCATCCTGGGGTAATTAAAATGTATAAAGATCTAAAAAAAAATTATTGGGTGGACAGTATGAAGAAAGTTATAGTTGATTATGTCTCTCGATACTTAACTTGCTAGCAGGTAAAAGTAGAACATCAAATGCCTGCATGATTACATCAATTGATAGAGATATCTGAATAGAAATGGGAAATAATAGCTATGAATTTTGTTATAGGGCTACTGTGGATACCAAAAAGGTTTGATTCAATATGGGTGATCATTGATAGGTTGACTAAATCAGCACATCTTTTACCAATGAAAACTACATACAATGTAGCTTAGTATGGAAATTTGTATTTAAATGAGATAGTGAGGTTTTATGGAGTGCCAATATCGATTATTTCTTATTGAGGACCACAATTCACAGCTCGTTTTTGGAGAGCCTTCCAAGAAGCTTTGGTCACAAAGTTAAATCTCAGTACTACTTTTCATTCTCAAACATATGGACAGTTTGAGCGAATCATCCAAATATTAGAAGACATGCTTTGGGCATGTGTGCTAGATTTTCAAGATAGTTGGGAAAGATTCTTGCCCTAGTTGAATTTGCTTATAATAATAGCTATCAATCCAGTATACAAATAGTCCATTTTGAGGCATTATATGGTAGACGTTTCCATTCTCTGATTGGATGGTTTTAGATGGGTGAAGTTAAGATTTTAGGGCCTGATTTGGTACAAGATGCACTTGACAAGGTAAAATTAATTAAGGAAAGGTTATTAGCAGCTCAAAGTAGAGAAAAAGCTTATGTTGATAATAGAAGTCGACTAATAGAATTTACCATAGGTGAACATGTCTTCTTAAAGATATCTCCTATAAAAAGAGTAGTGAGATTTGGAAAAAATAGATGTTAAGTCCATGGTATATAGCACCATTTGAAATTCTTAATAGAATCGGCCTAGTAGCATATCATTTGGCTTTACCACCTGAATTGAGTAATATCCATCCAGTCTTTCACGTCTCTATGCTACGAAAGTATCTACTAGACCTAACGCATGTTATTTAATGTCAAGAGATTCAGTTAGACAAAGATTTGTCATATGAGGAAAACCAGTGGCTATAGTAGACAGACAAGTGAAGAAGTTGCGTTTAAAGAAAATACACATAGTGAAAGTGATGTGGCAAAATCACTCTTCGGAGGAAGCTACTTAAAAAAGAGAGGAGGATATGCACGCTAGATACCCACATCTTTTTGAATCATGTGGTTAGTTTTATTTGTAAATATGGATGTGAAATTCGGAGACCGAATTTCTTTAAGAGGGGAAGAATGTAATAACCCTAAAAAAGAAAGAAAGAAAATCCTAAATAAATAAGAAATTGTAAATTAAAGAAAATTTTGAAGGTAAGTTCTAAAACTCCTACTTAAAGTTCTCAAATTGAAAATTTGACACCATAGATAGATTCAAGAGGTGAAAAAACCTTAGAATATGAAAATTTTCAACCATCTGACAACTTTTTGTGTGTTGTAAACAGTAAATCTGGCTGGCATCAATAGTGATTCCGTGCGGTGAATAGTAATTTTGACCGTAAATAGTACACATCAATTGACCAGTGTTGACCAAGCTCTCGGAGGTTAAATTTCATGATTCCAGAGTCATTTTTTAGGTTTTTGGACTCTCTGAACTCGTTTTAAGGTCCATTTGATCATATCTGTCTTGAAAAAAATACATTTGGCGATATCTAACTTGGAACCTTAGTTTTGTAAGTAGATAATTCTTTTTATGACTTACCCTATGCTCTTCTTGAACTTTAAATGTATAATTGGTTCTGTTTATAAGTTATTTATATTTTTATATGTCTCTGAAATAGATTAAATTACCTGATTTGTTTACTATCTGGCATATAGTTCAAGAAGAGTATAGTTTTGAAGATAGATTTTTCAACTCATTGAACATGTGATTCTAAATGTATTTCTCGTCATATGGTAAAGGAAATATATTGTGCACGTGGCATTGATATGTAAAGCTATAAGATTATCTTGGAAAATGGTATGTATATGTGATAACCTTGATTGGGACGTTTCTAATAGAATAATTGTACTGAAACTGAAAATTCTGAATTATACTGAAACCTCTGTTTTGAACAATATGACATATGTGTAAATAAATATTTTTGTGGAGAAATCCTATTGAAAACATTGTTTGCTAACAGCAGGTGATGTTAACCTGTCACGTCCCTACTTTAGGAACGCGAATACCTTTAATATCCGTTAAACTTTTTATTACGCATATGCAAATGATCTCACGATAATACATATCCAAATATTATTCAACGTTCACAAGTTTACAAAACCAATAATTATACATGCCAAGTCTATATACATCAAGTTTACAGCAGAAACAAGGATTCTGCCTGTGACTTTCAGAGCAACACTAGAGTACAAATATATTACAATATATTACACTGAGAGCCTAGAAACAAGTTAGGCTCACCACTGAAGCACGACACCTAGTCGGTCAAGTAGCCGCGGGACCAAATTCTGGGTCTTTATCTGAAAAATATATCAACCACGTGTAGTGAGTTTTACAACTCAGTGAGCAGATAACACCTCCTATGACTTCTCAGGTCAACATAAGGATGTACTTATATAGTAAAACTTATCATATCAAAATCCACCGTTCAAAAGTACATTCTTATGGGACCCGCATTTTCAAAATATTCTTAGTTCAAATCACATTTTAATAGCTGTAACCACATATGATACAAATAAATCTTAAATAGATTTTGGTATGCATTAAAAATCAAATCTTTTCAATAGATAAATATGGAATGTGAGTTCATCACCCAACTGCCTCCTCACAATACCATAGTCACAATCACAGTAGGTAATCAGGGATTGTGAGTACATCACCCAACTGCCTCCTCACAATACCACTGACTACAACTTCAATAGATCAACAGGGAATGTGAGTACATCACCTAATTGCCTCCTCACATTACCACTGTCATCATCACAATAAGTAATCAGGGAATGTGAGTACATCACCCAACTGCCTCCTCACAATACCACTGACTACACCTTCCATCAACAGGGAATGTGAGTACATCACCCAACTGCCTCCTCACATTCCCACTACTATTACCTTCACATTACCGTCTCAAGCCATATAACCGACAAAATTCATCAATATATATATATATATATTTACATTCATGTAGAAAAACGACAGAGTTTTCAATCTTAGTACAAAATCGTTTATAACATATATATATTAATGCATATTCATCAAATAGAATGTAAAATTATCAAGCAACTCGCTATGAGTTTTACGCTTGCCGTAATTATCAAGCAACTCGCCATGAGCTTTACGCTTGCCATTCAATTTCTTTCATAAAATAATATGCATAATTTTCATATCCAACAATTAATACGTGTAAAAAAAATCACATGTTCAATGTGTTTCAAAATTTATTGCAAAATCAAACTCTTCTTGAACTACATATCATATACCAAATATTTTAGACATTTCCAAACCATTTCAAGAACATATGGAAGTATAAATAACATGTAATCGTGCTCATTTATCAATGTAAAGTTCAAGAAGAGTAAAAACAAGCCATAGAAAGAATAATCTACTCACCACTTTGAAGTACAAAGTTGGAGACCCTTAAAATCTTATTTTCTATCCGAATTTAGCGAAAGAAACCCCAAAATCGAGTTCAGAACGTCCGAAAACCTTGAAAACGACTCCGGATTTGCGAAATTTGACCTCCAGGAGCTCGGTCAACGCAGGTCAACGCAAGGAGGTCCGGTTGCCACACGCTACACGCGCCACCCGAGGAGCTGCGCGTGGGCTTCACTCGCCGAGGGAGATGCGGCACGTGGGGGCGCGTGCGGTTGTGGGTCTGGCTAAAATTTGAGATTCAAAGGTTTCGGTGCCTTCTGGATCGATCTACGTTGTTAATTTTTACGTTTGAAAACTAAAAGTAGGAGTTTCGGGGGTTACTTTTTTGGCCGTTTTTCCCTTCAATTTTTCGGCCAATTTTCGACCAATTCTCCAGAAACCAATCGGATGGATTTGAAGAACTCTTCGTCCTGAGTCCGTTGGTGGTGGTGGTGTCGAAATCCGAGGTCCGTAGGCGAAGAAATCTTAGAGAGAAGTTAGAGGGTTTTCGGGGAGAATTTTCTGAAGAGAGATGGAGAAATATGTCACTGACCACCTTCCGGATTGGTTGAGGCCCTTAAAATATCCCGGGGGACCTTTCTGCAAAATTTTACTTTTTGAGGGAGGTCCTTACAAAATTTTCTTATTTACATTTTAACCTCGAAACTTTTAAGAAATTGCATTTTTGCCCCGAAACATAAATTTCTAACATTTCTTTTATAATTCTTTAATCCATGTAAATAATAACTTATTTTCACCGGGTCCTAACTCCATTTTTGAAATCCTCTCTTTAATTCCAAATTTTCCTTAATTAAAATCTCCATTTTCCAAAATTATCTCTTTTATTCTAAATTTCTTTAGTTGAACTTTCTCGTTAAATTTACGGCTATTACATAACCCTAGTGCACCTTGATACCTCAGTTAGCAGGGGTGGTGCTAGCCTTATGTGACAACCAACACACGAGATATGATATGTGAAGGAGAGCGAGATACCTCCTATCTAGGTGAGATGCCGACTATATGATATGTGATTTGCCCTCCCTTACTGTGTGCTTGGGAAATGCCCATATTAAAGTCTCTTCGCATGTCCTTGAATGGTAGTAAGGCAAACTTTAGCTGGAATGCTGAATTTAAGCAAATCCTATATCACCAAAGTACGTAAGGGCTTGAACTCCAATATGGTGATTCTAATATGTGATCTTCCTAATGTTTTCATGATAAATATTTTGATGCATATCAATATTTAATTAACGATCGTACCATATCGCATATGGTTTCAGATATATGAATGTGGTTTGAACTGGGAATATTTAAAATGCGAGTTCCATATGGATGTACCTTTGAACTGTAAATTTTCTATATGACAAATTTTAATATATAAGTATATCTATATGTTGACCTAAAAGGTCATAAGAAATATTATCTGCTTACTGAGTTGTCAAACTCACTACATGATGTTTATATTTTTTTTAGATAAAGATACAGAGTTTGGTCTTACTGCTATATGATTCATACACTCTTTTGGTGAGCCTACGTTGTTTCTAAGGCTCACAGTGTTTAAATCATTTTGTACTTATATTTTAGAATATGTTTTAAACGTCACAGACATGATTCTTGCTTCTGTTGGTACTATAATATTTATAGACTTGGTCTATATATTGTATATAAATGAGAGAACTTATATGTATCTATTTCTATGATAAAGGAGTATATTATGCAAGTTATTGTAAATATCTATTTATAAAGTATGTGTTTAACGTACTTTTAAATTGGAAGCGTGACAAATGCCATAATCTCTTCGACAAATTCTAAGGTCTGAAGCTGTCATTAGTATAAGATATTAAGATTACATAGATAAATTCCGATTGATAGATTCCTTTTTCGGCTCCCAATTGCACGGTCACAACGCTCAACAATCTAGCAATGAATATTCCTAGCTAGCAGCGACCTTTATGATTAAATTAATACACAAGATTGCGACATGAAAGTCTTGGATTTAAATTTCATTGGAATAAGTACAAATTTTTAAAATTAAAAAGTATAAATATACTTTTTGGAATTTAAAAAAATTATATTTATATTTTTTTAATTTTAATTTATATAATATTTTTCTTTAATTACAAAATTATCAATAAAATTTATATTTTATTCATTTTTTAAAAAAATCATAATTAATTCTAAATAGTTTAATTCAACGTAATAAAAATTATAAAAAGATCAATTAACAGTTATAAAAATTTAAGGGAATGTGAATATTAATTTTATAAATTTTAAGAATAATTTTTCTTTCAATTTAAAATTAAAGAGGGTATGAGTACAATTTTATCAAATTTTAAAAAAAATGTAATTTACTCTCTCTCTTTTTCACAATGGTTACCAGTGATCTTCAAAAAAATTGAGTTAAGTAGTTCTTTCTTATATTAGTATATTGGCAATTAATATAGTTACTTAATCAAAATTCTTTTTAGTCCGTGAATTTTTTTATAAATTAATATGTTTTACTATATACACTCTTTCATAACTAAATCATACTTAGTGGCGTACTTAACAAAAGTTTTGAGCATGTTTATTAAGCAACACCTGTTTTTCAATTCAAAGGAAGATCCAGAGTTCAAAAATGGAAACACCCCCTCCTAAATGTACAAGCCGTAATATTTTGTCACAGTTGATTTAAAAAAACCACCTAAATCACCCGTCAATTTACTTAATCTTGACAAACGCACACATATATACATTATTCAATATTTTTTTATAAAAAATAAATTTGATTAATCATGTTGATCTCGTCAGTTTTTTGTCAAAAAAAAAATTGTTATATATATATATATATATATATATATACATATATATATATGTATATATATATGTATAGATGTATATATATATATATACATCTATACATATATATATACATATATATATATATATATATACATCTATATACATATATATATACATACATATATATATATATGTATATATATATATATATATATATATATATGTATACATACATATATATATATATGTATATATATATATATATATATATATATATATATATATATATATATACATACATATATATATATATATATATATATATACATACATATATATATATGTATATATATATATACATATATATATGTATGTATGTATATATATATATATATATATATATATGTATGTATATATATATATACATATATATATATATATACATATATATATATATATATACATATATATATATATATATATATATATATATATATATATATGTATGTATATATATATATATATATATATATGTATATATGTATGTATATATATATGTATAAAAGCAATCTCACTTTAAATCCACTCCGCTATCCATTGTGTCTCGGACAAATATATTATTTTGCTATTACCAGTTTCACGCCTTTTACGCATGGTACAGAACTGAGTAATGAGTAATTTTGGTACAAAGCTTAATTAGTTTCATCTAAATTAAAAATAGGTGGTAAGTGGTGGTAAGCAATTGTCGAGGTCTCTTAAAAGATAAAAAGATAAAAAGAAGTGAGATTCACGTAAAATTCAAATTAGTAAATATCTCTTTTTCTGATTTTTCCTTCTTTTGGGATTGTTGTCCATTTTCCATGTAAAGAGAATGTGAAACTACTTGTGTGAGAACAATATTTCTTAATCTGCAAATCAGATTGGAGGGCATTTGTAGGTTGAGAAAGTTGATAAAGTAATTTGAAATTTTTTTTAGTGCCTAGGTATTAGAGTTCAATACGAATTCAAGTACACTTACATGTATAAAAATTTATTGTGATTTATAGAATATTAATTCAAATTCATGTAAGCACCAAGTAGGGAGATTTTATTTTCATGTGTTAGATGTTAAGAGGTATTTATGATGCTTGTATTTAATATCCTATGCTATGGTATCAAAGATACCAAAAGATATATAATGATAAATCGAACGGTT
The DNA here is from genome assembly GCA_037074535.1 of Gleditsia sinensis. Lineage (NCBI taxonomy): Eukaryota > Viridiplantae > Streptophyta > Magnoliopsida > Fabales > Fabaceae > Gleditsia > Gleditsia sinensis. Next base: position 17,110,806 of record CM073464.1, read on the forward strand.
CATAGACGCTAAAAGATAAACAATACCCCTATTAATTATGATTGAAGAATTTTTACCCCAATCTTTGACAGTTTTTTACTACATATTTAGCCAGTCTTTTTCTCAACCTTACATTATTTGCCGTGGCAAAAACTGGCCAGCAAAGGGAAATAATTTCGGATTGGATTTTTTTGACTTTTTTTTAAAAGTAAATATAGGGGTAAAAAAGCCTGCAAGGAAGTGAAGCAAGTGAGAAAACAAGTGAGTGATATATATGTTTCTCAACTACATAAAAAAACTACTCTTCCTCCAATAGAGATTCTCCTGCAAAATTAGTATATTCGATCCTAAGAATTGGTTTTCAACTCAACAAGATTTTTGACATGAAATATTACAAAGACTAGAGATACATTGGGAGAAATTGAAAGAGTGGTTAAGCTAGTACACAACTAATTTGCAAAAGAAATAAATAAGCTTTCTCACATAAAGCTTGGAAAAAAAACTTATTTTAAAGAGAGAATACTCCTAACTACTTTCCTATCTTTAAATTTGAAATTACAATCTAATCTAAACAAAATAAATTTAAAACTGAAATCTAATCCTAACACACAAAAAATAATATTAGAATATTCCCAAGATAATGCTTTTAGATGTCTTCAAATCAAGTCTTCGGCTTCACATATTCCCAAGATAATGCTTCTAGTTGTCTTCAGATCAGATCTTCAAACTATGAACTTGAAAACATCTTCAAGCTATCTCTGTCTCAAATTTTCAAATTTTGAAATCCATCAGTTTCAAACACTTTATCCTCATTAGTTTCTCCCCCTCTTAGAAAGGAACTTGTCCTGGTGTAACTATTGTCTTTCGGATATAGTGGCTCATTTCATGGGTGATAAGGATAACCATTGGCCACATTGAAAGTTTTGGAGAATTTCATATTCTCAAACAATTCCACCACATAGGCAATGCTATTGATTTTCTTCAAAATTCAATAAGGGCCATACTTCTTCGATTGCACCTTGTTATAAGTGCCAATTAGAAATTTTTCTTCTCATAGCAACACCATATATTAAAAAAAGTTACAAATTTTAAATATCTTAGGTGCATTATATAAAATGACAACAAAGTAAAGGAGGAAATAAATAATAGGATTCAAGCGGGATTGATGAAATGGATGAAGGTTTCAAATGTCATTTTAATAGAAAAGTACTGCTCAAAGTTAAAGAAAAATTCTACTGTACAACCATAAGACTTACTATATTGTATGGTATTGAATGTTGGACGGTTAAAAGATAACATAAAAATAAACTCAATGTAGTAGAGATGAAAATGTTGCGCTAGATATGTGGACACACCAGAAGAGATATGATTAGAAATGAGTGCATTAGAGAGAAAGTTTGGATAGCACCTATTGTGGAAAAGATAGTGGAATCTCGCTTAAGGTGGTTTGGTCATATATGGAGAAGACTTGCAGAAGCCCTATTGAGAATAGTATATCAAATAGAGAATAGTTTGATAGCTAAAGGTAGAGGGAGGTCAAAGAAACAATAGGTGAAACTATTAAGAAGGATTTAATAGTTAATAATCTATCTATTGATTTCATTTATAATAGGTTACTGTAGTGTCGTTTGATCCATATAGCCAACCCCACCTAGTGAAAAAAAGGATCAGTTATTATTGTTGTTGTATAGCAACACCATAACTTCATCTCCTTTAAAAGTTCATAATCAGCAGTGTTTATCAATAGCAGCCTTATATTTAGCATTGGCCATCCTTTGTCTTGAAAGGTGTCTTCCATTTGTCTCCTAATGAAATTTTGATTTGATGGTAACACTATGATGATCGCTATTGGAAAATACAATGGATACACCTAATTGATCAAGCATATAATCCAACTGAGGAATCAAAAATTTATATCCCACTATAATATTGTGGATTACTCTACTATCTACACACATTCACCAACTTCTATTTTTCTTTAGTGTTAATAAGGCAGGAATTGCACAAGAACTCATGCTCTCCCAAATGTGACCTTTCTGCAACAAAACTTCAACATTTTCTCTTAGAATCTTGTTCTCCTTAAGAATCATAGGCAATGTGGAAAGTTTAGCAAGCTAGCTCTAAGAATGAGATCAATATGATGCTGAATATCTCATAGGTAACAATTCTCTTGGTAGCTCCTTAAGCATAATGTCCTCTCTTCAAATAATAGTTGGATATATTTAAGAAGTCATTCCTCTAGTTGGTCCTTTATAGTCATCAAAACTCCTTTTACCACAAGGCTATAGACTTCTTAAGAATCCTTATAGGCAGTCTCAAACTCCTTCTCCAAATGGATTATAGTTGAGAAGGACTTACCCTACACTTTAGAAGCTTTGGGCTAAGATGTCCTATTGAATGATAACAATGTTATCTTAACACCATTAGTCTCTGATTTGTAAACATTTGCTCACCCAAAATGGTGAGCATTCTTTTCAAATTGTCATAGCCTACCAAATATCATAGGACAAGTGTTTGTCTCTACTATATCACAATACACGTCATCTTTATATTTCCCTACAAAAAGAAAGGGACTTTGCATCTCTCCAATGTTGCCCATGGTCTTGATCCATCCAATACTATAAGGATTTGGATGCCTCTATTGGTAGTTGTAGCTTTTTAGCAATAATCTCCTTAATAATGTTCTCTTGGCTACCATTGTTAATTATTAGATTATAAATGTTGCCATTGATGGTGCATGGTGTTGGGACGTATCTCCTTTCTTGCATGCAAACATCATCTTTCAAACCACAAAAATTTATCCATCTTTGGAATATTCTTCGTCTTTATCAAGCCCATATAGTAGCTTTTCTACACTTTCATACTCTTCATCGGATTCCCCATGCTTAATGATGTTGATTTCTTTCCTTCTTAGACAATTGCTAGCATAATGCCAAGTTGATTGCATCAGTAGCACTTTCCCAAAACATGATTGGCATATAGGTTCTTCTGTCTTTGCTTCATCCACCTCCATTGGTTTCTTTCTTGCTACTTTGTCAACACTAAATTTCTCCATTTAACTTTGTGAACTACTAGTCAATGTGTTCTTCTCCTCGTTCATCAATGCAGGATAATAAAAATTCTTCTTAATGAACTCCACTTTCCTGTCTTGCATTATCATCTCAACTTGCAATGCCATTTCGAGCTTTAAATACATTTTCTAACATTTGCTTGCTAATATTTTCTTGGATTACAAGCTTCAGTCAATTAAGATACTTGGCTATTAATTGGTTATCTAATTTTGCCAAGTTATTCTACTCAGTAAGCCACAAAAACTCTATGGTGTATTCATAAACTAATCTTTCCTTTTAAGTGCATCATTAGTATTGTAAGAATAAATATTACTCATAATCTAGGGGTCAAAAACGAGCCTTCAATAACTACTTTATTTGGTACCATGTTTAGACATCTCCTTTACCTTCTCATCACCTTTTATCTTGCAATTGTTCCCACCATGCAAAAGCTACTCCTTTTAGCTTGTATGCAAGCTTCACCCTACACTCCTTTGAGATCTCCATGTAATTGAAGAACCTATCTACCTCTACCATTACATAAATTCTTCAATATTTAAATTACCATTAAAGGAAGGAGATCTACCTTAAGACAAAAATATTCATCACAAGCAGCGTGATGATTAAACTAATCTCTCTAATTTCCTCTTCCCATGTTGAGCAATTTGATAATCTTTTGAATTATCCATATATGTTTGTCACTGATTTCTAGGAACAAAATTATGTTCGTCAAGCCGTGGTGATTGAGTAATTTCCCTAGTATTATGCATTTTAATATTTTTCCCCTTGTCTCCGCTAAGAGCCTCTAAATGAAGATTGATTTCTTCCTAACTTTGTTCAATAAGTTGTTCCATAGCATGAAAATGATCCTATTGTTGTCGTACAAAGGCCCAGATAGCCTGGTCTCCCTCCTTGCCTTTAGCTGGCTAGTTGTTTTGCGGACCTCCTCCAACATGAGCCATCAACACCATAATGGATAACTTGCTTTGATACCAACTGAGATTGGTTAAGCTAAAAACGTCAAACTTGGAAAAGAAAGAAGAAAATTCTCTTAAAGAGAGAATACTACAAATTTTCATTTAACACATTCAACTTGATTCCTTTCACATCCTAAGTACAAGGGTATTTGTAGGCTCCTACTACTAACTACTTTCCTATCTTTAAATTTAAAATTGCAATCTAATCAAAACAAAATAAATTTAAAATTGAAATATAATCCTAACAAACAAAAATTAATATTAAAAATTCCTAAGATATACAACCGTATCCCATAATAACATTGATTTGTAGTTGACAAACAATGCTTTTGGAATGGTTATGACGTTAGAAATTTCTAAATCTATGTTATACAAAATATAAAGTCTCCAACAGCATAATTATGGTCCTAGAAGCTAGAAACGTTTTTGTCAACTACAAATTCAAGTAGTACAAATAATGTTATGTTAAATCACTTCAATATACTTAGACATCAAGCAGCTTATCTTTGGCAAACATACAGGTGCAACAAAGGTGTCAAGAGGATGTACAACAAACATACATGATTTAAAAATTAATGTGCTTTGCATCATAGGGAAGGGGTAAGATGAGTAGTTTGATCAAGGTCATTTTGATTATAAGATATGGACGCTTACAAGATTACATAATACAAACTGTGCACATCTTCATAAGAACTGATTATAAAACATAATTCTACAAGACACAACATGATAATAAACATTTCAATTTTTAATTATTAGATATACTTGCACAACCAAAATAAGAGTACTTACTTGGGCAAAGAAATGCTCTTCCTATACAATATCAATTCTGCCATCACTATCGCTGGTGTTACCACAATCTTTGCCATTTCATAGAAACCAATGCTGAATATATATTAATTAAATTTAGAGTTTAAAATAGAATACTTAAACATATAAAAGTCTGAGTAGTTAGGTTACCCATTATACTTCAAGTTGTCATTAGCAAGGCAAGTAGAAAGAGACATAACAAATCCAAGAGTAAATAAAGTAGATAATCTTGAGGAAGGAGATGCAGGGAGGAAAGTTGACACATTTAGTAAAGCCACTAAGAAGCAGCTCATTATATAGTGAATTAATGTGAGAAGTATAGGGAACTTGTATTTACTAGTTTGAAGCACCTGAAAAAAGAGGGGAAAAAAAGGAAAGTCAGCACCTGAAAACCATGCTACTTCAAAATTTTAACGCATTACATAGCTTAACCAAATAAAAAGAATAATGGGTAAACAAACCATTTTGTTCATAAAAATAATACCAATTGTGATAGGATTCCAAAAATCAAATTAAAGAAAAACACATAATATTACTAAATTTAACATTAAGTACAACAATATGCACCCCCAAATTTGGTTGAGACTATCTCATTTAGCCAAAACCTAGGCCTTTTTTTTGAAAACAAAATCTTAAACCTGTCATAATAAAAAAAAACACACACACCCCTCTAGACCATTATCTTACACCTTTAAATACCACTACATACATTTAGGTAACTAACTCTAAAAAATGCCATACATAAACTACCATGAGTAACATAACTTCCTATTAAATAACTTCTTATATTCTATCCAAATCAAATTAAAAAAACATAAAATATTACTAAATTTAATATTGAGTACAACAATTTGCACCCCCAAATCTGGTTGAGAGACTCTCTCATCTAACCAAATCCTAAGCTTTCTTCTGAGAACAAATTCTTAGACCTTTCATAATCCAAAAAAAAAAACACACGCCCCTCTAGACCACTAACTTACACCTTTAAATACCACTATATACACTTAGGTAACTAACTCTAAAAACTGCTATACATAAACTGCTATGACTAACATAACTTCTTATATGCTATCCCATTCTATTTCTTACTCCTGCTAGAACAAACAAGCCATTTTTTAAGTTTGTTTCCCTCATAACCTAACAACACATGGCCCATATCCAGGTTCCTAACAAACTGCAACCAAAAATTTGAAGGACAGGGTTGCATGGTTGTTAAACTTGAGAGTTTAAGTATACTCACGGAGAAGAGGTAATAAATTAAATATATACGATAAACATACTAAACATGCATCATAAAGTGGTGTAAAAAAAGTAATAGGAAATAACATATTTTTTGGTAGAGAAAACTACAAAAACATTGAAATTACTATTCAACTATTCTTCCAAAGCTGCAAGCAGCAACAATGGAATAAGGGGCCATGGGGAAAAGAGAGAAAAAAGAAGCAGAAGCTTGAATGAACTTGTTCAAACTGGGTCGAGACTTGAGAATGAAGATGCCGCCTCACTGTTCTGCTATAGCTCTGAAGTTGTTGGGTTAAGGATGTGGGGAGGGTTATTTTGTGTTCTGCACCATGAGGAAGAAAGTAATGTTTTAAGGGTTTCTTGATAAGGAAATGCAGCATTTTGGGTCGCAATATTCTCTTCTTCACAAGCTAGGCTGGTATAGATAACTAGGTCCAGTGTTGCATGAATCAGAAGTTGAATAAAATGGTCCATTTGCAGCTATTTCATAAACTTGTGAACTCATGAGTTCTCCACGAGTTTAAAATTTTATCTGAGTTCAACAAAATTTAAGTTTACAAGCAATTTGATAAGTTTTTCTAACTTTGACATGGAAACTCATATGATTTTATGTGTTAAAATGCAAGTTTGACAACCATGTTAGGCTGCAGCACGACCACAAATTGCTGTTGACAATTTGCACCATCACAATAGTGAAACTCACTAAAGATAAAGGCTCTCATGTCTTCCAGAGCTCTTCCTGCATAACCAGTAGAAGTTAATTTAAGATATCAGGGAAGATTTTAATGTTGTGACAGTCTTCTATATACATTATGAATTTAACAAAAAAAAATTAGTTGTTCTAAATAACAACATATATACTAAAGAAAAATGTAAAGTCAACTACACTTCAGAAAAGATATTCTTATATATAAATGAAAACAATTCATAGAGTAGGACCATAAGAATTTAATTTGAAAAAAATCTTGAATAGCTCATATTAAGCATTAGAGTCAAGAATGCAATTCACAGCATTCATAAAGAACTAGTTCTATCAAAAGGATATGATTGTTAAAATAAAAAGACATGGTTAAATAAAAAATTAGAAAAAAAACCTCAAAATTAGTTTTCAGAACATAAGCTATAGTTACTAAGATCCATATATGAAGGAAACATGATATATTGAGCCTCGAAACTACAAGGCATTATGAGATGCTACATCAAACGTAAATGCACACTTTTAGTTAAATTTAAAGAGATGGCATTTTTGGGAAATCATTATTTTTTTTTATTTTTGCCCCCAGGCAAAACGACAAGTTGATTAAATTAGAAACTAACTTTTTCTCTTTGTACTTCAGAAATTATAAACTATTAAAGAGTCTTGGGGATTCAGAATTTGGCTCATTGTTCAAACATATAAAAAAATACCCTGGCTTTCCACCCTGCTTAACAAACAACTTTGAGATGTATTACCCAAAGGATATAGGATGCAAGATACATGGTTATAATTATAAATATACAAGATAGTATAGCATTATTTGGTGCACCCAATAAAGCCTTCGTTTTCTAAATTTAGATACCAACTCAATCTATAGACTAGATACAAAACTTTGTGTAATTAGTTAGAGATGTAGATTAGAAACAGGTCTAAAACTAAGAAGTCTGAAGTACTTCATCACAAATAGAAATATCGTTCTTATAAGAAGTTTAAAAGAAGAAGAAAAGAAATTGACGTTCTTTTCCTAATAAAGCATTAAAAAGTAAGATTTGTCACAAAAAAGGGAAAGAAAGAATTTTGTAATCTAAGTCTCAAACTCGTTATCTCTTTATCATCACCAACATAAAAACAAAAATTTTGTAAACAAATAACAACTAGATTATTTGCATAAAAGCACAAATGTCTTGAGTAAATTTCCAAAGCATAAGGAAGACTTATTGAACCCCCTTAAATAGATAGAAAAGGCAACAATAAAAGAAGAATTTTTTTCAGTGATGACTGGAATAAGAAGAAAAATGAATGATCATAAATCACCCAGAAGCTTCGTTGTGTACTAGAAAAACAATAAGCAAGAAATGTTCTAAGCCTATTTCACTAGAAGGTTCGAAATGCACTTGTAACGAGTACCAAAAAACCTCCAAGTATCCATCACCAAGAATAAGAAGGCAACCCAGCTAATAGGAGAAAAACTTGAATAATGGGATTCTGCAACTCAGATTCTATCTTGAATAAAGATTATTAATGTAACAACTCCATTTTAAAAAATATATATATTTGTAAAGTCCCATGAAGTCATTACTTTTTTATTTTTAATTACTCAACTCATAATAACATTCAATTAATTTAACCAAGTATAATTAAGGTTTAAGATTTACCATTAACACTGATACAATTTTGAGTTCACATACACATTATTAATCAAAACGTCCATACAAAAGTCAAACACATAAATATCTACATCTTATTCATCCATGTCGACCAATTCTAGATATTTGAGTGCGAGTGATTGCACCTTCACTGAGATCTTGGCCAACTCCACCATAAATATCTTATTAATTTATGAGATCTGCCCAAAATAGAGTAACTCGATCCAACGTGCATTAAAAGCCAGAGCCATAGAAAAATCTGCGTAACTAGTTTTTTGAACATGATATAGAAATATAGTGAGAATTAAATTTCAGTAGATTCAACAAATAATCATAATCATCATCAATATTACTCGTCACGTCATATTCATTTGTATAAGCTACAGTAAATATCTTAGGTCACATGAATGCACTTTATCTATACACATAAAAATGGTGCAATAATGACATTATGACATGAATAACTATTTTTAGAATATCATATGATGGCTATCAACTTATTTTCATATCAAGCTACCCTGGTCATAGTGAGTACTTTCTACTCTCCGGTATGGGCTTTCCTTACTTCGTCCGAGATGGCACACTTTCTCTTTTTTTTTTCTCATTAGCATAATCATAGCCACGAGTAGGGCGTCCCTTACTGGTGCACCACATAGACAGCTATGTGATCGTGCTCCTCTCTTTTCTTTTCTTTTCTTTTTACATTAATAGTCAAAAATATGATTTCAATAACAAGTATGTTCACATGCCATAATTTATCATCAAAGCATATTCACTTCCATAGAACCTTGGTAAAATACAATCATGTCATGAACATCATCATTTTCAAATATCAATTTATAAATTATTTTCAAGTTAAAATTGCACACTTAAGATGGTAAGGAATTTATGCAACGGCAATGGTTAGGGCATACACTAGTCATTTATTATTTCTATTTATAAGATTCTTCTTCTTTCTTAAATATTATTTTCATCTCTTCATTTTCTTTATGCTTGACCTCTAGTCACTTTCCTTCTACTTACATCATTTCCAACATATGTTCTCACAAAGATTATAGGGAGTTCTTCTTCAATTTGGTTTCTATTATTATCCTATAGTTAATGAGGTTCATTTAAGGCAAAAAAGAGTTTAAAATAAGCTTTACCAACTCCCAACATGGCTTGGACATGTCCTGTAATACATCCTGGCCATTTCCTATAACACAGCCATACTCTAGGCTTCAAAAAGCCCTTCCTAGAACCAAACATGACCTGGCCCTATTCTGAAACATGGCCATGCTTTGTGTTGTGTTGTCCCCTAATGCAAATTTTTGTCCAGCCTGACCTTTTCTCACTAATCAAAGCATAACTCCCACATTTTAACTTTGATTATTGTGATCTTTATGTCCATTTAAAGCTAAGAAAATCTTCTAAAAACTTATAATGAACATGTTAGTGAAATATTAAGTAATCTTGGTGTTGTTACAACCTTAATTTCAATATTATTTCTTCCCAGGTAAGTTCTGACCTCTACATACTAATATAATCATATCTCCCTCTTATGGACTCTAAATTGAGTGATTCTAGCGGCTAAAGATTTGTGAGACATGTATCTATATTTTTCATGTTAATCATTTCTTTTAATTCCCTACATATTTTTCCTAAAAATTCAAATCATATTCTTATCTTCCTTTCCCTTAGTCAAGATATGTATAGCAAAAAGAGGATTTGTTGTTTGAAAATTATGATAAAATGTTTTCAAGATAAGGGGTAAGGACCATTTGATTTAAGGATTCTTTTTCTTTTTCTTTTTTCTTACTCAAGTATGATAGGTTTGCCTTTCAAGGTGGCAAATTTTCAGCCCTTGAATCTCCCTTTCTTGGCTGAAATTATTTGTGTAGGATAGGGATGTTTTTTCATAATGCCATGCATTATTACCTACTATATCATCACATGGCTTGAAAGAAATTATGAGTGTAGAATATAGATATTTTGTCCTAATTCCATGTATTATTACCTACTATATCATCACATGGCTTGTTGAAATTATGGGTGTAGGATATAGATATTTTATCTTAATGCCATGTGACCTAATCTTGATTATTATTACTCTATTATTTCATCACATGATTTTTATTTTTCCCTCTAGGATTTGGGCTCATTCTTGCCCATTTTTGATTGAAACTTTACCTCTCATGGAATGTTTGGTCACATTTTCATAATATTTGAACTATCGGTCCAACTTCTATATCTTAGTCCAAGTCTATGTTATATCTCTTGCTTGGGCTATCCATTTAGCTTACTAAAAACTTATGTGAAGTGGAAAAACTTTATATGAAGTGTCCATAGGTAAAACCTCAAATGTATGGGTGGAGATGTTGAACTTAGGAACTCTAACTCTTGAATTAAGAAAAATTACATTAATCCAATCTTCTTGAAATTTTAAGACCTTTACTTACTTCCAAAAATTTCTCTTCCTTACCCAAGAATTTCACCTCTCTTTAGGATGTTAATTCTAATTTTTTCTATTAGGTTTTCTCTCTTTACCTATTCCCTTAATGTTAGAAACATTTTCTATGCATACACATAAGTTGAAGAATTTCAAGGGCTTAAATTTTCTTAGATATCTAAAAATTGTTTAATAAGTTTTATTTTCTTAATTACATATTTATGTACCTTTATTAATAAAAGAAAAGAAATTAGAGATATTACATTTCTCTCCCCCTAAAAGAAATTTTGTCCTCAAAATTTTAGAAATTACCTAATAAGAACAATTACAGATATTTTTTTCTCATGACTTCTTCTAGCTCCTAAGTTGATTTTTCTAGAGTCAAACATTCCCATAACACCTTAACTAGGGGAATAGTTTTATTCCTCAAGTGCTTCAAGTCGGTGTCTAATATGGATGCCGGTACTAGCTGGTATGTCATATTCTCCTTTATTTGGATTAGTTCATCCTGTATGACATGTGAGGAATCTGGAAGATACTTCTGGAGCTGTGATACATGGAAGGGAAACTTGATATGCTGACATCCCCACTTTCCTTAGAATTTGGTAGGGTTCTAAAAATCGTGGACTTAGCTTTCTGGTCTTGAGAGACCTACCAACTCCAGTAGTTAGGGAAACCTTCAGAAATACATGGTCTCCTTCTTCAAACTCCAGAGGTCTATGTCTCTTATAATAGTAACTCTTTTGCCGACTCTGAGCTGTAAGTATTTTGTCTCGTATCATCCTGATTTGTTTAGTGGTTTGTTGAACTAGGTCAGGACCCATCAAGTTTTTTTCTCCTACCTTAAACCAACAAAGTGGAGATCAACAATTCCTACCATATAAAACTTTGTAGGGGGCTATCTTAATACTAGAATGATAGCTATTATTATAAGCAAACTCCACTAAAGGTTGGTACTTATCCCAACCTTTACCCTGCTCTATCACACAAGCCCTCAACATATCTTCTAGGGTTTGAATGGTCCGTTTTGTTTGTCCATCATTCTGAGGATGGTAGGAAGTACTAAATCGCAACTGGGTTCCAAAAGCTTCCTACAACACATTCTAAAACCTCGATGTGAACCTCAGATCTCTATAAGAACCGATATTTAAGGGAATTCTATGCAATCTGACTATTTTCTAGACATATAACTAGGCTAATTTGTCTAGTAAATAGTTAATCTTTATAGGCAGAAAGTAAGCAGATTTGGTTAATCTATTTACTATTACCCAAATAGAGTCATGCTCAAGTAAAGTCTTAGGTAAATCCACTTCAAAGTTGATTGAAATATTGTTCCATTTCCATTCAGGGAACTCAAGAGGTTGTAGAAATCCTGCTGGTTTTTGATGCTCCACTTTTACCTTCTGACAAATTAAACATTTTTCCGCAAACTTAGCAATATCATTTTTCATCCCTGGCCACCAGTACATCTTCTTTAAATTTTGATACATTTTAGTGGATCCAATATGGATTGTGTACTTACTCTGATGTGCCTCTTGCGGGATCTTAGTCCTGAACTCTCATTCTTTAGGGGCACAAATCCTTCCCTGATACATGATTGCTCTATCTTTCAAGACAGAAAAATTATCTTGATCTTTGTGATCTTGTAAGTATTGGTCATGAGTTTGAACCTTTTTAATCGGGACTCTAAAATCACACTCTATACTCAACACATTAATGATTAGTTTCTTTGGAGTAAGAGTAGTTTCCAGCTTTGAAACTTCTCTAACATCTGCATCTCATACAACATCATCTGACCCATGTGCAGAGATTTTTGACTCAAGGCATAAGCTACAACATTTGCCTTTCTTGGATGATACTTTATCTCAAACTTGTAGTCATTGAGAAATTCTACCCATCTTCGTTGCTTCATATTTAACTCTTTCTGATAAAAAAGGTACTTAAGACTCTTGTGATCACAGAATACTTCAAATGTTGCTTAGTATAAATAGTGTCGTCAAATATTTAAGGCAAACACCACTACTACCAATTCAAGATCATGGGTTGGATAATTTCCTTTATGGGATCTTAGTTGCCTAGAGGCGTAAGCAACTACTCTCTTGTCTTGCATCAGTACACACCTTAGCCCTTTCTTTGAAGCATCACTATAGACTTTAAAATGTCCTGTAGGGTTTGGAATAATTAAAATAGGAGGAGTGGTTTGTAACAACTCTATTTTTTTACATACAAACAGATATATAATTTTTTTTTAAATCCCATGAAGTCATTACCTCTTTATTTCTAACTATTTAACTCATAATAACATTCGATTAAATTAACCAAGCATAATTAAGGTTTATAGTATATCAATAATACTGATACAAATTTAGGTTCACATACACATCATTAATTAAAAAAATTCATACAAAAATAAAACACATATATGTACACATCTTATTCATTCCTATTAACCAGTTCCAGGGATATACACCTTCATCGGGATCTTAGCAACTCGACCCAACGTACGCTAAAAGCTGACCATAGAGAATATCTACATATTTAGTCTTCTGAACATGATATGAAAATATAGTGAGAATTAAATCCCATTAGGTTCAATAATAATTCATAATTATCATCAATATAGGTCATTATGTCATGTTCATCTGTATAAGCTACATCAATTACTTTAGGTCACATGAATGCACTTTATCTATGCACATGAAAATCATACAGTAATGACATGGATGGCTTGAATAACTATTTTTAGAATATCATATGATAGATATCAACTTATTTTAATATAAATCTACCCCGGTCAGGGTGAGTACTTTCTACTCTCCGATACGGGCTTTTCTTGCTCCATCCAACATGGCACACTTTTTCTTTATTTTCTCATTAACATAATCATAGCCATTGGTAGGGTGTCCCCTACTGGTGCACCACACAGACCGCCGTGTGACCATGCTTGTCTCTTTTATTTTATTTTATTTTTACATTAATAGCCAAAAATATGATTTCAATAACAAGTATGTTCATTATGCTAATATGCCATAATTTAACATCAAAGTATAATAATTATCAAAAATCATTGGAAAAATGCAAGCATGCCATGAACATAATCATTTTCAAATATCTCTTTAAAATATTTACATTTCAAAATTACACACTTAAGATGGTAAGGAGTTCATGCAATGGCCATGGCTATGGCATACACTAGTAATTTATTATTTTAATTTATAAGATTCTTCTTCTTCTTTTTAAATATTATTTTTATCTCTTTATTTTCTTTATGATTGGCCTTTAATCACTTTCATCCTACTTATATCATTTCCATCACATGTTTTCACAAATTTAATACATCATTCTTCTTCAATTTGATTTTTATTATTATCCTATAGTTAATGAGATTCATTTAGAGTAGAAAAATATTGAAAATAAGCTTTACCAGCTTTCAACATGGCCTAAACGTATCATATAACATGGCTTTGCCATTTCCTATAAAACAGCCATGCTTTAGGCTTCAAAATTCCATTTCCTACACCGAACACGGCCATGCTCTATGTTGTGTTATTCCCTGATGCAGGTTTTCGTCCTCCCTAAACTTTTTTCACTAATTAGAGTATAACTCTCTCATTTTAACTCAGAATTAGGTGATCTTGGTGTCTATTTAAAGATAGAACAATTAGCTAAAACTATTATGTTGAACATTTTATCGAAATCTTAAGGATTCTTGGTAATACTACTCCTTCAAATTAAACGTTATTTCTTCTCGGGTAGATTTTGACCTCTACTTACTAATCTGACCATATCTCCCTCATAAGAACTCCAAATTGAGTGATTCCAGTAATTAAATTTTTGTGAAACATATATCTAAAATTTTAATTTTAACCATTTATTTTAATTCCCTAGAGAATTTTCCCATAAATTCAAACACAGATGCTTTCCTAACAGATTCTTCCTTGGTTAACCATTTTCTGACCACTGCTCACTAATCAAACCATATCTACCTCATATGGACTCCAATTTGAGTGATTCCAGTGACTAAAAATCTGTGAGACATATATCAATATTTTTTATATTAACCATTTATTTTAATTGCTAACCGATTCTTCCCAAAATTTGAAAAATAAAAGTTTCCCTGGTAACTCGAAATCTAGTTTCCTAACCATACCTTTTCTAAGGTTTTAGTTCATTATTTTATTATGTCCTCTTCCATTTTCTTCTCAATGTACATCTAATCATATTCTATCAATTTTTCACCACATTTAAATATACAAAATAACAGTATAAAAATCTTAAAATTTTGCCACCCATAGCCATACCTATGCAGAACGTTCCACACTAACCTAAATATTCAAATATACATCACATGCAAGATCAACATGTAATATGATATAGCAACATCCATGGCCAATCATCAAAGTAATAAATATTGTAAATTTCGTCAAAGTTTCAGGATCAAAATCCCATATAAATGTTTTTAATTTCAAAACTTTTCTTTAAAACAAATATTGTTAAACCTACCTAATGATCTCCCTAGCTCACTTAGTGAATTCTTTTTCTTATTTTCTCTTGAAGAAAGTGGTAAGATTCTTCCCTTCCCTTAGCTTTTCCAACAAGTTGAATAAGAGAAGGAGGGTGTGTTTTGAACCCCAAGGATGAAGATAAAAGATGGATTCAAGTGGAGATTAAGCTAACTTACCTTCAGTACTTAGTCCTCTAGGCTTCTCTTTCTTCTTCCTTCCTCTCTTCTCCTATCTTTTTCTCCTTTCCTCACTCTACCTTGCTTCTATTTTTCCTCTCCTTCACTTGGATGAAATTCTAATGTTATAAGGGGTGGTTCTTGCTTAAATAAACTATCAAGTGGTCCTCCTTTTATAATTATGGATCTACCTTATAACAATTAGGATGCACTTGATTGCTTTTTGAGGAAAGACAACTCATGTTCTTGTCTTCCTCTCCCTTAGTCAAGATATGCATAGCAAAAGAAGATTTGTATTTTGAAAATCATGATAAAATGTTCTTAAGATAAGGGACAAGGCCCCTTTGATTTAGAGATTCTTTTTCTTTTTCTTTTTCTTTTGTCTCACACAAGTATGATAGGTTTGCCTTTCTAAGTGGCAAGTTTCTAACCCTTGAATCTCCCTTGCTTGGCTGAAATTATTTGTGTAGGATAGGAATGTTTTGTCCTAATGCCATGTATTATTATACCACTTGCTAAAATTATGAGTGTAGGATATAGATATTTTGTTCAAATGCCATGTATTATTATACCACTTGCTAAAATTATGAATGTAGGATATATATATTATCACACCACTTGCTGAATTTTTGTCTTAATGCCATGTGACTTAATCTTTATTATTATTACACTATTATTTTATCACATGATTTATTTTATTTTTGTTTTCCTCTTGGATTTGGGCTCATTCTTGCCCATTTTCTTTGCTTTCGCTGAAATTCTACATCTCATAGAGGGCTTGATCATATTTTAATGATTTTTGGGCTATCGATCCAACTTCTATATCCTAGTCCAAATCTATGCTATATCTCTTGTTTAGGCTATCCAATTGGCTTGTTAAAAACTCATGTGAAGTGGAAGAACAAACTTTATGGAGTGTCCATAGGTGAAGACCCAATGTATGGGTGAAGATGTTAAACTTAGTAACTTTAGCTCTTGAATTAGGAAAAATTACCCTAATTCATTCTTCTTGAACTTTTAAGATCTTTACTTCCAAAATTTTTTATCTTTCTTACCCAAGAATTTCGCCTCTCTTTAGGATGTTATTTCTAATTTTTTTTTCTTATTAGGTTTTCTCTCTTTACTTATTCCTTTAATGTTAGAAACATTTTTTATGCATACACATAAGGTGAAGAATTTCTAAGGCTTATATTATCTTATATATAAAAAAATATATAAGTTTTATTTCCTTAAACATTGATGTACATCTACTAATAAAAGAAACGAAATTAGGGATGTTACAATTTGTGATTCCAAAGATATGAAAATAAATTATCCATTAAATCAACATTCCATTGGTTAGTATCGCTATCAATTACTTCTATAATATAAACATCTAGGTTGAGATGTGGTTTTGGTCCTATTATTGTGAAGGGAGGTCCAATTGGCTACCAAGGGCTACCAAAAATGTTCAAAATAGATTTACTACCCCACTTTTCAATGTGCATCAACTTTAAGCAAACTTCTACCTATTGGAATATTTTGTGAGCTTACATATGTTAATCAATTGTACTGGATTTGCTATTTAATAGATGACCCAATTAAGTGATATATTAAATTACTAATTTATGGGTTTACAAAATATCATAAATAATTTGTATAGGCCACCTTGTGTATAGAAGCCAAATGTAACATATATCTTTTAGGGTAGGCCAAAGGCAAGGGAGTCATATGTTAGATAGATATATAAGGTAATGGTCCCTAAGGCATAAAGATAATTCATGAGCAATTTCTTTTTTGATCCTAACTCTGAATAGAAAGGGCGGTTAGTCCATGTAGCCTTCAAAAATTGATAATCTCTCTTTTCTTTATTAATGGATTCAGGTATATCTTTCCTATCAAATTTTTTGATAATTCAACATGATATCTTGACATAGTTATATATGGTTTATTTGTCACCAATTTTAATTTTTTCTAACAAGTGGTGTCAGAGTAAAGTCATATTGAATTATTGGGATATATTTTCTTATTCTTGTTGATAATTGAATTTTTGTTGTACAGTATCTTTTGGCAAGAAATTTGTGAAATTTTGATTTTTAGTTGATAATAGCTTTCGACCATTCGGTAATTTTTGGAGAAATTAATAAATTTTTTCATATTTCATTGATGATTTAATTTCTTGGCCATTTAATATCATTTACTGGAATTTGAGAACAATTCTATGCTTGAACCCTAATTCATTCAAAGTGGAATTATAAGAGTAATTAAATTACCACGCCAATATTATTGTTTAAGAGATAAAGATGCCATTTTGCATTAATAGTTCAGTGTTATTTGTGCATCATTTTTTGTCACTTCATTCGTACAAATTTTGTATAGGCATTTTGAAAAATACAGAAGGAAGAACAGTGACAGCCATGGTTGCCACATAAATTTCAATAAAAACTACAAATGTAGGAGCAACAATTTAATAAAAGAAGGGCAAAAAAATTGTTTGATGGATGAAGGAGGTAGTTGCTTGATCACGGCTTCACTGCAACTATTTATATGTCTAGGGTTTAAATTGAAATATATATAAATGGATAAATGAGATCTAAACCATAAACATATAAATGGATAAATGAGCTCAATAAATGGCATATTAAATTGAAATATATATGTTTTTGCCATTTGAATTTACATATTATTTAATATGTAATTAAAATATATAGATACTTTACATATGTACATCATTTATCCATAAATTTCAATATAATTTAAATTGAAGTAATATGCCGCCAAAATAATATCTATTATGTAAATTTATTTATCTTGAAATATGTGGATATTACTAAAGAATTACATAAATTGTGTTTAAATCTATGCAAAATAATAAGCCCAAAGGAAGATTATTTTTTGCTAGATCGTAGTCATAATTTTGATCGTAAATATCTGATAAATTTTTGGTGTTATCCATACATGCAATATGTTGGTACAAAGAAAGGCATATTATTAGTAGGATTTAGTATCATTATTTACTTATAACCATATTTTTAAGAGTATCATTTTTGTCCAAAGATTAAATGGCAATGTTTTGTTAGTTATCTTGTTATGGGCCCACTTGCAGGTGTATATGTTTATGCTTTACTTTATTCATATGTCCATGAGTTGTGATCAACCGGGAGCTTTTCTTTTGTTTTGTTTTATAGTATCTTCAATTCATGTCAATATTAGCAACAGTCCTATGCTCAATGGTACAAACTCTCAGAAATAAAAGAGCAAATTATGGTAGTGCTTGAGTGTATGGATTTGGACTATGTGTTAAAGGTTGATCACCTAGCACCTTTGAGCAACACAAGCTTTGTTGATTAAAGGGCTGCTTTTGAAAAGTGGAAGTGATCAAATAGCATAAGTATGATGATTATGAATTATTCCATTCTAGTTACCATAAGGGGTGTTATTCTTAAGGAGAATGATGCCAAGAAATTCCTTAACCAAATAGTAGATCGTTTCGCCACAAATGAAAATGTCAAGATGAGCATTATTCTAACTACGCTTGTCTCAATGCAATACAAAGGGAAAAGGGAAAAGGGAACATAAGGGAGTATATTAGGGAGATGTCCAATCTTGTGACATGACTAAAGGCATTCAAGTTAGAGTTGTCAGAAGACATACTCGTACATTTATTCTTGATATCTCTGCCTACTTAGTTTAGTCCATTCAAAATAAATTATAACACTTAGAATAAAACATGACATTGAATGAGGTTATTGCTTAATGTGTGCAAGAGGAGGAGAGGTTGAAATAAGAAATTATTGACAGTGCTCACTTAGCATCTACCTCTCAAGATAATGGTACCAACAGAAAAAGGAAAATAAAAAATAAAGGAAAGAAAACTATAGATTTTGGGACTTCACGGCATAAGGAGCAACAAAAACATGATAAAGTGATAACTAGTTTCTTTTGTAAAAAGGCTAAGCATATGAAGAAGGATTGTCATAAGTATGTCAATTGGCGTGTAAAAAAAGGTACACTTACAAATTTGTTTGTTTAGAAGTTAATTTAGCCTTAGTGCCTAATGACACTTAGTGGATAAATATGAGTGCAACTACTTACATAAGTGTCCCTATGCAGAGTTGTCTCAAGAGTTTGCTATCAATTGATGTTGAAGGATACGTCTATATGGAAAATGGCAACAAAGCTACTATGGTGCCCATTTGTATTTTTAGTTTTAATTTAGGAATTGATTTATATTTGGATTTGTAAGAAACTTTTATTATATCATCGTTTAGACAAAATTTGATTTTAGTTTCATGTTTGAAAAAATCAAGATTTTTTTGTTCATTTAGAATTAAACTTTTAGGCTTCTCTAAAGTGCAAATGTGATTAGTACTGGTTCTCTAATAGATAAGTTTTACAAATTACATAAATATCTCAAGTGACAACAAAAGTATGCATGCAAATAATTTTCACATTAAATGCAATAAAAATTGCCACTGGAAGCTACTTTGATCCCTCTACTTATATCTTGACATTATATTTACATATCCTTTTAGGGCAATAAAAATTTGGGATGTTACATTTGATCCCTCTACTTAAAAGGTAACTAATGTTTAGTAATCTGCCATAGGAAGCGATTATTAAGCTTTACAAAGAATAATCAACTAGGTTTTAGCTTCATTGATCTTTCTATTGTGTATTACAATTATTGAGTTAAATCCTAGATGTGTGGATAGGGTTATTTGATAATTAGGGTTAATTGGAATGTATGTTGAAGATTAACTAAATCCAAGAAAAGACTGGATTATATTCCAACAACGAATATATAATTTAAATTGAATAATTTATGTCGTTGATCAATAAATTACTCTGATAGTATAAATAAACTTAACTAATGCATTCTCTTATTGATTTATCTCCAATTTCAATATTCTTTATTGCATATTTTTTTTCATATATTCCTTAATTGCTTTTTATTTTGAATTTATGTAAAAACTCCAATATTAATTGCAAAGTTGATTACAACCACTCTGTGGCATCAACTTTTATTCCCACTACTACAAGTTAATAAAAGGGCATGGTAATTTTGTTTATTTTTGAGTGTGATTGTGACATCACGTTAGACAACAATCACGTGTCTTCTGCCTCTAGTGCATGTCTTCATCTTGCTAAAGTTTGGCAGGGTCACTTTTGAATTCTAGTATATGCATGTGATTAAAAGGGATAGTTTGATTTAACAAAGCAAGCTTGGATTTCAAGGTTTCAATCCTTGTAGCAATGTCCTTTCTTTTATGCAATAAGTTAAAGCCTATAATGCTTTTACCTTAAAAAACACTCTAAACATGCTAGAACTCATGAGGTCAATCTTCCATGCCTCTTTCACAACATTTTAACCTTATATGACTTACACCATTTTGCATTAAATTTTTTTTAAAAAAATTAAAGGGTAGGTTAACATTCACATATCGATACAAAATAGGGTAGTGATCTAACTCCCACTATCAACACCAACTACTAACTAGCATTTTATTTCATACATCCACATCATAAAATATTCCCCCTAAACTATCTTTTAGTATTATATATATATATATATATATATATATATATATATATATATATATATATATATATATATATATTTCTTATCTGTAAATTTCTAGCAATGTCTACTTAGCCCATAAATTAACCTATTTACTTATATTGTTTATCTTTCTTAGATAAGCATATAAGTGCTTCAAGCTATTCCAAACATTTTCAAATTTCATTTTCTTATAGGCAACTAACTAGGCATTATAGGTATTACTTACAACAAAAAGGCTCTCATGCCAAAAAGAAAATGATATAGTCCATAACTTATTTTATATCATATTATAAGCTGTCTAAAAGGGACTTGGCACTTAACTAAGCCATCCCACAAATATTATACAACCAAAGAAAATACAATCCATATCCATAATCAGATGAGTCAACCTTGAGACCCCTGTTGCTCACTTCTTGCTGGAGTACCTGCAATGTGATTATGTCGACATAAAAAGATGAGATGACAATCTCAATAGCTAGCAAGTTTTTCAGAAAAATAGTACACATTCCATTCCTTAAAACATCTCAATTTATTTCACTGAAACATAAGCACTGACCATACATACATACATTCATCATAGCATAAAAGTCAGGCAACCAGTGAAATTGTTAAATTCAAGTTCATAAACATAAAGAGTGTTTTAAGGAAAAGTTAGCTACCTCAATTCCTGCATAATCACTTCCTTTCCAAGGCTGCCAATGTTACTACTAGCAAATAAAACTAAAACATATAAGAACTTTTGGTTAATTCATGTATATTAGCACCTAAAATCATAAGTTTCTAGTTTAAGAGCTTATACTCCCCAAAACAAAACTATAATTCTGTTGAGATTTGAGGTTATTATTAAATATGACAAAAGTTCTCTAAAAATTATAAAATTTTCCATGGAGGTTTCTCTACATGTATATTTTATTTTGTGGTTCTCTTAGTCCTTAACTCTTCCATTCACCCCAAGAACTATCTCCATAATCCAGAACAGTGCATATTGGTTTTAGTTCCATTTCTATTCTATTTTCCATTCATTTGGATGGGTAACACTTCTTCAAAATTCGTTATGTTTGATATAGAGCATCCGAGATATGTTATATAATCACCATAAAAATTTCAAGTAAAAAATGATTCATTTGACTCCTCAAATAACACACTTTTTATGGTTGTCCCTAGTTCTGGTCTGTTGTGACTCACTTCCTGTCCCACCAAATTTTCATATTTTATTATATGCCTTAACCTACCCATAATTCTCTAAACTTTGGTGGGGTCCTTAAATAGGATCTTTATAATATTTCATAAAATTTTCATTCAAAAATTCAACATTTAACCCCTTTAATATTTTATTATATACCTTAACTTGCCCAGAATTCTCTAAGCTGTCCAGCAGATTGTTCTCAGTACTTTTTTTTATTGTAAATGGCCTATTTGTAGGTTCTCAAAAATTTAAAAAATTTCCAAAATTGATTATCAATATTTCAAGACTTTTCTCACCAAATATTAGAAAATTTAAAGGCCATTTATCTAATCAAATAGTCTAAGAACACAAGGTCTAAAAATTTTAGGTGTAGCATGTGTGGTGCTTCAGCATGTTTGTTACTTAGATGGAAAAGATTGTTCCCTACCACTAGATTTCCGTGTTTTCGAATTTAACATCTTGCATCTCATGCTCAAGAATCACTCATGCGGAACTCAAAATGAGTTTTACTCACTACAAACCAACTTTCCTTAAGAGGGGAAACTCACCTTATGCAGAAATGCTCCTATGGTTCTCAAATTTTAGCTTGCTTCTCCTACTGGTTTCTCTTGCAACTTAGCTATGTTTTTTTCTTGGTTTCTCTCCCACTTTGGCTCTAAGTTTTCTGGCTGCCTTCTTTCCTTCTTGGGTGCTGATTACATGACGAATGGGGTTTGAATTTGCTGCCCAAAATAATACCTAGTGTAACAACTCCATTTAAGTATCAATTTTTTTTTAAATACCATGAAGTTATTACCTTGTTACAACTTAACTCAAAATAATATTTATTTAATTTATACAATACAGAGTTTACATACATGTCATTAATCAAAACATACGTACAACATATCAAACATATAAAAATCTACATTTTATTTATTCTGGTTGACCAATTTCAAAGATACAGGTGCGGGTAGTTGCACCTTCACCGGGATCTAAGCCAACTCGACCACAAACATTTTATTTGCTTATGGGATCTGCCCAACATAAAGTACTCGATCCAACGTGCACTAAAAGCCAGAGCCATAGAAAAATTTGCATAACTAATTTTCTGAACATGATATGGAAATATAGTGAGAATTAAATCACAGTAAGTTCAACAATAAATCATCATAAATATATAGCTCATCACGTCATGTTCAGCTGTATAAACTACAGCAAATATCTTTGGTCACATGAATGCCTTATATTTATGCACATGAGAATCATACAATAATGACATGTATGACAGGATTAACTATTTTCAGAATATCATATGATGACTATCAATTTATTCTCATATCTAGCTACCCCGGTCAGGGTGAATATTTTCTACTCTCTGGTACGGGTTTTTCTCTCTCCGTCTGACATGGCCCACTTTCTCTTTCTTTTCTCATTAACATGATCATAACCGTTGGTAGGGCGTCCCCTACGGGTTCACCACACGGATTTCCATGTGACCATACTCATTTCTTTTCTTTTCACAATGATAGCCAAAAATATGCTTTCAACAACAAGTATGTTCATCAAAATATAACTATTACCAAAAATCATTGGTAATCATGCCATGAACATAACCATTTCAAATATCACTTTATAAAATATTTCCATGTCAAAATTTCACACTTAAGATGGTAAGAAGTTCAAACAATGGCAATGGCTATGGCATATACTAGTCATTTATTATTTTCATTTATAAGATTCATCTTCTTTTTTAAATATTAATTTTATTTCTTTATTTTCTTGATGCAGGTTTTCATCTTATCTAACCTTCTCTTACTAATCAAAGCAAAACTCCCTCAATTTAACTCCGATGTAGGTGATCTTGGTGTCAATTGCAAGATAAAACAATTATCTAAAACTATTTTGTAGAACAATGTAGTGAAATATTAAGAAATCAAGGTGATATTACTTCCTCAATGTACATGTTATTTCTTCTCAGATTGGTTCTGACCTCTGCCTACTAATCGGTCCATATCTTCCTCATAAAAATTACAAATTAAGTGCTTCCAGTGGCTACAAATCCGTGACACATATAGCTATAATTCTTATGTGAACCATTCATTTTAATTCCCTACAAAATGTTTCCAGAAATTAAAATACAGAAGCTATCCTAACATATCCCTCCCTGATTAACCATTTTCTGACCTTTGCTTACAAATCAGACTATATCTACCTCATATGAATTCTAAATTGAATGATTGGAGTGGCTAAAAATCTGTTAGACATAGATATACATTTGTTATGTTAACCATTTGTTTAGATTCCCTATATAATGTTTCCAGAAATTAAAACACATAAGCTATCCTAATATATTCTTCCCTGATTAACTAGTTTATGACCTTTTCTTATTAATCAGACCATATCTATCTCATATAGACTCCAAATTGAGTGATTTCAGTGGCTAAAAATCCGTGAGACATAGTTATACATTTTTCAAGTTAACAATTTCTTTCAATTTTTTACTGATTCTTCCTAGAATTTTAAAAATAGTAGCTTAAAATTCTGCCACCTATAGCCATACCCATGCAAAACTATCTACACCAACCTAAGTATTCAAACATACATGATATGTAACATGATATAGCAACATCCATGACCAATCATTAAAGTTCTAAGATCAAAATCCCATATAAATATTACAAGTTTCAAAACTTTTTTTCAAAAAGAAATATTGTTAAACTTACATGGAGCACTTAGTCCTTTACACTTCTCTTTCCTCTTTCTTCCTTTCTTCCTCTCCTCCTTTCCTTTCCTCACTCTACCTTGCTTCTATTTTTTTTTCTCTCCCTCACTTGGACGAAATTCCCATGCTATAAGGGTGGGTTTTGCTTATATAGACTATCAAATAATTTACCGTTCATGATCATGGGCCTACCTTATCACAATTAGGTTACACTTGGTTGAATTTTTGGAAAACAAACCACTTATGTTCTTGTCTTCCTCTTCCTTAGTGAAGATATGCATAGGAAAAGGAGATTTGTATTTTGAAAATTATGATAATATGTTCTTAAGATATGGGACAAGGTCCCTTTGATTTAGGGATTCATTTCCTTTTTCTTCTGTCTTAATCAAGTATGATAGGTTTGCCTTTTTAGGTGGCAAATTTCTAACCCTTGAATCTCCATTATTTGGTTGAAATTATTTGTGTGGGATAGGAATGTTTTTTCCTAATGCCATGTATTATCATACCACTTGCTAAAATTATGAGTGTAGGATATATATGTTTTGTCCTAAAGCCTTGTATTATCATACCACTTGCTAAATTTTTGTCTTAATGCCATGTCACCAAATCTTGATTATACCATTATTTCATCACTTTAATTTTATTTTTATTTTTATTTTTATTTTTCCACTTGGGTTTGGGCTCATTCTTGCCCATTTTCTTTACTTTGGTTAAAATTCTACCTTTCATAACGGGCTTGGTCACATTTTCATGATTTTTGGGCTACCGGTTCAATTTCTATATCCTAGTCTAAGTCTATGTTTTATTTCTTCATTGGGCTATCCTATTGGCTTGCTAAAAATTTATGTGAAGTAGAAAAACTATATATGAAGTGTCCATAGGTGAAAGGCTAATTTATGGGTGGAGATACTAAACTTAGTAACTTTTGCTCTTAAATTAAGAAAAATTACCCTAATCCGATCTTCTTGAAATTTTAAAACCTTTACTTACTTCACAAAAATTTATCTTCCTTACCTAAGAATTTCACCTTTCTTTAGCATGTTTATTTCTAATATTTCCTCTTAGGTTTTCTTTCTTTACCTATTCCATTAACATTAGAACATTTCTATACATACACGTAAGGTGAAGAATTTCTAAGGATTATATTTCCTTAGATATCTAAAAATTGTCTAATAAATTTTATTTCCTTAATTAAATATTTATGTACCTTTATCAATAAAAGAAATGAAATTATGGATGTTACTTTGAATACTTTTGTACTTTTATTAATACATGAAACGAAATTAGGGATGTTACATTTCTCTCCCCCTAAAAGAAATTTTGTCTTTAAAATTTCAGAAATTATCTAATATGAACAATTTCAGATATTTTTTCCTCATGACTTCTTCTAGCTCCCAAGTTGCTTCTTTCGAAGTCAAACCTTCCCATAACACCTTAACTAGGGGAATAGTTTTGTTCCACAATTGCTTCACGTCAGTGTCCAATATAGATGCTGGTACTAGCTGGTATGTCATGTTCTCCTTTATTTGGATTGATTCATCTTTTATCACATGTGAGGAGTCTGGAAGATACTTCCAGAGCTGTGATACATGGAAAACATTATGCAAGTTGGACAAATTTGGTGGGAGAGCAACTTGATATGCTGATGTCCCTACTTTCTTCAGAATTTGGTAGGGTCCCAAAAATCGCGGACTTAGCTTTCTTGTTTTGAGAGACCTACCAACTCTAGTAGTCGGAGAAAGTTTCAGAAATACATGGTCTCCTTCCTCAAACTCTATAGGTCTATGTCTCTTATCGTAGTAACTCTTTTTGCCGACTCTGAGTTATAAGTATTTTGTCTCGTATCATCCTGATTTGTTCAGTGGTTTGTTGAACTAGATCAAGACCCAAGTTCTTTTCTCCTACCTCAACCCAACATAGTGGAGATCAGCACTTTCTACAGTATAAAGCTTCATAGGGGGCCATCTTAATACTAGAGTGATAGTTATTATTATAAGCAAACTCTACTAAAGGTAGGTACTTATCCCATCCTCTACCTTGCTCTATCACACAGGCCCTCAACATATCTTTTAGGGTTTGAATGGTTCGTTCTGTCTGCCCATCAGTCTGAAGATGGTAGGCAGTACTGAACCGCAACTGAGTACCAAAAGCTTCCTGCAATGCCTTTCAAAATCTCGATGTGAACCTCGAATCTCTATCAGAAACGATATTTAAGGGAATTCCATGCAGTTTAACTATTTTCTGGATGTACAATTGGGCTAATTTATCCAGTGAATAGTTAATTTTTATGGACAAAAAGTGAGCAGATTTGGTTAATCTGTTAATTATTACCCAGATAGAGTCATGTCCCACTGAAGTCTTAGGTAATCCCACAACAAAGTCCATTGAGATACTGTCCCATTTCCATTTAGGTATCTCAAGAGGTTGTAGAAATCGCGCTGGCTTTTGATGCTTTACCTTCACCTTTTGACAAATGAGACATTTTGCCACAAACTCGGCAATGTCCTTTTGCATCCCTGGCCACCAATACATCCTCTTTAAATCTTGGTACATTTTAGTGCATCCAGGATGGACTTTATATTTACTCTGATGCACTTCCTGTAGGATCTTAGTCCTCAATTCTCGTTCTTGAGGGACATAAATCCTTCCCTGATACATGATTGCTCCATCTTCCATGACAAAAAAATTGCCTTGGTCTTTATGATCCTATAAGTATTGGTTGTAAGCTTGAGCCTCTTTGATCTGAGCTCTAAGGTCACACCCTATACTTAAACCATTAATGACAAGCTTCTTTGGAGTAAGAGTAGTGGCTAGCTTCAAATTTCGAAACTCTTCTAGCATCTGCATCTCATACACCATCATCTAACCCATGTGCAGAGATTTTCGACTCAAGGCATCTACTACAACATTTACCTTTCTGGGATGATACTTTATCTCAAACTTGTAGTCACTGAGGAATTCTACCCATCTTCGTTGCCTTATATTTAACTCCTTCTGATCAAAGAGGTATTTAAGACTATTATGATCACAATATACTTCAAAGGTTGCCCCGTACAAATAGTGTCGCCAAATCTTTAAGAAAAACACCACTGCCACCAATTCAAGATCATGGGTTGGATAGTTTCCTTCGTGGGGTCTCAGTTGCCTAGAGGCGTAAGTAACTATTCTCTTATCTTGCATCAGCACACATCCTAGCCCTTTCTTTGAAGCGTCACTATACACTTTAAATTGTCCTGTGGGGTTTGGAATAATTAAAACAGGAGGAGTGGTCAGTCTTGTCTTAAGCTCCTGGAAACTAACTTCACATTGATCAGTCCATTTGAAAGGACTTCCCTTCCTGATCAATTTAGTCGATGGCAAGGCTATACGAGAGAAGTTTTGTATAAACCTCCTGTAGTATCCTGCCAAACCCAGGAAACTTCTGACTTCCGTAACTGTCTTTGGTCTCTCCCATTGAATCACTGCTTCCGTCTTGCTAGGATCTACGGCTACCCCTCTATTAAAGATGACATGTCTGAGAAACTTCATCTCTGACAGCCAAAATTCACACTTCTCCAATTTGGCATATAACTTTTTCTCTTTCAGCACTTGCAGCATGATTCGGAGATGTTGTTCATGTTCTTTCTCACTCTTAGAATATATCAAGATGTCATCAATGAACACTACAACAAATTGATCTAGGTATGGTCGAAAAATGTGATTCATGTAATCCATGAAAATTGCAGGTGCATTCGTCAACCCATAGGGCATTTCGAGAAACTCATAGTGCCTATACCTAGTCCTGAAGGCAGTTTTTGGTACGTCCTCCTCCTTGATCCTAATATGATGATATCCTGACCTCAAGTCAATTTTAGAAAAATGGAGGCTCCCTTCAGTTGATCCAATAAGTCATCTATCCTAGGGAAAGGGTACTTGTTTTTTATAGTCACCTTATTCAGCTGTCTGTAATCTATACACATTCTCAAGCTCTCTTCTTTCTTCTTAACAAACAATACAGGAGTTCCCAAGGTGATACACTTGGTCTAATGAATTGCTTGTCTAATAGTTCCTCCAACTGTTTCTTGAGTTCCTGTAGTTCCTTCGAGGCCATTCTATATGGTGCAATAGAGATAGGCTCTGTTCCAGGTAGGAGATCAATAGAGAACTATATCTCTCTCTTGGGAGGTAAGCCTAGAATATCTGATGGAAATACTTCAGGAAACTCGTTGGCTATTGGGATTTCATCAAGCTTCGATTTGACTTCTAGGTTTGATAAATACAAGAGAATGTATCCAAGTACTCCATTCTTCAACTCCCTATTAACTTGATTGGCAGTAAGCATCAATAACTGGACCTCCTTTTTCGGAGTAGGAGGTAGAAATTCAATGGTCTTATTACAACAATTCAACAAGACTTGATTTCTAGACATCCAGTCTAACCCTAGAATAACCTCAATACCTCTTAAAGGTAAACAGACGAGGTCTATAGAAAAAGTTTTCTCCTGGATGGTGACTTGACAGTCTTTACATACAGAGGAAGTTAATACCCTTTCCCCTGTAGGGGTTACTACGGATAGCTTATAGGTAGTTTTAGAAATAGGAAACTGCAACTTCCTAATACATTCTTCTGATATAAATGAATGACTAGCACTAGAGTAAAATAACACCATAAGAGAAAATCCATAGATATAGCATGTACCTTGAATCATTTCAAAAGATTGAGCTGCCTCTTGGCCGCTTAGGGTGAAAACCCTTCCTTTTACTTGAGGCCTCTGTTCTGGCTGCTTTCCCACATTCTGTGGGCAGTTTCTCGTAAAATGACCCTTTTGTCCGCAGTTGAAGCAGACATCTTGTCCCATGTAGCATGGCCGATTACCATGCATGCGTCTGTACTTAGAGTACTTGACTAGGGAGAGGTCTTGTTGGAAAGGTCTGGGACCTGCAGTCAATGGCCTCTTACCAGCTCCATATCCACTTCTTCTCACGTTCTTGCTAGGGTTGGAAACAATTTTCTTCCTTTTCCATAGGTTTCACCTTTGCTTTTTGTCCTCCACTGCCTTTAAACTTTTCTCCAAGAGTCTGCATTTATTGATCAGAGGCACAAACTCCCTAATCGCTATAGCTACAACAACATTCTTTATGTCCGGGTTCAGTCCCGCTTCGAACTTAACAGCCTTTCATGCTTCATCAGGGTTAAATCGTAGATAAGAGGAGAACTTAGACAATTCCTCGAACCTCACGATGTATTGGTCTATAGTCATGCTACCTTGCCGGAGTTGGAGAAATTCGATCTCTTTCTCTGCCCTCACAGTACTTGGAAAGTACTTTTCCAAAAAGGTGTCTTTGAACACCTACCAAGTGATCTGCCTTCCCTGGTGAGCTAAAAGTTCTTTACCTCCACGCCACCAGTATTTTGCTTCATCTTTTAGCATATATGCAGCAAAGATTACTTGCTGCTCCTCAGCACATCCCATCACTTCAAATATTTTCTCTAACTCCCTTATCCAGCTTTCAGCTACAATCGGGTCAAAGCCGCCTTGAAAACAAGGTGGCCTAGTCCTCAGGAACTCGGATATGCCGTTATCATTTCCAGCCATCCAGTTGTTAACACCATTCACACCATTCGAGTTATTAGTATTCTGGAGGTATTGTAGAATTTGATTAGTGGTCATGACTTGGTCTCAAATTGCCATGGCCAGGTTGTGCAGGGTTTCCTCCGCATTATTTGCTGGATTCCTCCTTGGTGGTGCCATTTCCTACTGTGGCAAAAAAAAATTATGCTGCTATTGAGGTGATCAAGCCCAATAGTTAGTTCAAAAATATTTAACAGCAGTCATAACACCACCTTGGCATATAGGTAGGAAACACTAGTAATTTCTTACCTATATGAATTCACTGATCCCTACACAGCACAACCACAAACATACTCAAGACATTATAAGATCGATTTATATAACCATTCACCCACTGGCTATCTAGGATTGACCAGCTCTGGTACCAATTATGTAACAACTCCATTTAAGTATCAATTTTTTTTAAATACCATGAAGTTATTATCTCGTTACAACTTAACTCAAAATAACATTTATTTAATTTATACAATACAGATTTTACATACATGTCATTAATCAAAACATACGTACAACATATCAAACATATAAAAATCTATATCTTATTTATTTTGGTTGACCAATTTCGGAGATACAGGTGCAGGTGGTTGCACCTTCACCGGGATCTAAGCCAACTTGACCACAAACATTTTATTTACTTCTAGGATCCCAACATAAAGTATTCGATCCAACGTGCACTAAAAGACAGAGCCATAGAAAAATCTGCATAACGAACATGATATGGAAATATAATGAGAATTAAATCCCAGTAAATTCAAAAATAAATCATCATCAATATATAGTTCATCACGTCATGTTCAGCTGTATAAACTACATCAAATATCTTTGGTCACATGAATGCCTTATATTTATGCACATGAGAATCATACAATAATGACATGTATGACAAGATTAACTATTTTCAGAATATCATATGAAGACTATCAATTTATTCTCATATCAAGCTACTCCGGTCAGGGTGAGTATTTTCTACTCTCTGATACGGGCTTTTCTCGCTCCGTTCGACATGGCCCACTTTCTCTTTCTTTTCTCATTAACATGATCATAACTGTTGGTAAGGCATCCCCTACTGGTGCACCACATGGATTGCCATGTGACCGTGCTCATTTCTTTTCTTTTCACAATGATAGCCAAAAATATGCTTTCAATAACAAGTATGTTCATCAAAATATAACTATTACCAAAAATCATTGGTAATCATGTCATGAACATAACCATTTCAAATATCACTTTATAAAATATTTCCATGTCAAAATTTCACACTTAAGATGGTAAGAAGTTAATACAATGGCAATGGCTATGGCATATACTAGTCATTTATTATATTCATTTATAAGATTCATCTTCTTTTTTAAATATTAATTTTATTTCTTTATTTTCTTGATGCAGGTTTTCATCCTATCTAACCTTCTCTTACTAATCAGAGCATAACTCCCTTAATTTAACTCTGATGTAGGTGATCTTGGTGTCAATTTCAAGATAAAACAATTATCGAAAACTATTATGTTGAATAGTCTAGCGAAATATTAAGAAATCAAGGTGATATTACTCCCTAAATGTATAGGTTATTTCTTCTCAGATAGGTTTTGACCTCTACCTACTAATTAGTCCATATCTCCCTCCTAAAAATTCTAAATTAAGTGCTTCCAGTGGCTACAAATCCGTGGCACATATAGCTATAATTCTTATGTGAACCATTCATTTTAATTCCCTATAGAATGTTCCCAGAAATTAAAATACAGAAGCTATCCTAACATATTCCTCCCTGATTAACCATTTGCTGACCTTTGCTTACAAATCAGACCATATCTACCTCATATGAATTCTAAATTGAATGATTCGAGTGGCAAAAAATCTGTTAGACATAGATATACATTTGTTATGTTAACCATTTGTTTAGATTTCTTATATAATGTTCCCAGAAATTAAAACACAAGAGCTATCCTAATATATTCTTCCCAGATTAACCAGTTTCTGACCTTTCCTTATTAATCAGATCATATATATCTCATATAGACTCCAAATGGAGTGATTTCAGTGGCTAAAAATCTGAGAGATATAGTTATACATTTTTCATGTTAACCATTTCTTTCAATTCTTTACTGATTCTTCCTAGAATTTTAAAAATAGTAGCTTAAAATTCTGCCACCTATAGCCATACCCATGCAGAACTATCTACACCAACCTAAGTATTCAAACATACATGATATGTAACATGATATAGCAACATTCATGACCAATCATTAAAGTTCTAAGATCAAAATCCCATATAAATATTACAAGTTTCAAAAATTTTCTTCAAAAGAAATATTGTTAAACTTACATGGAGCACTTAGTCCTTTAGACTTCTCCTTCCTCTTTCTTCTTTTCTTCCTCTCTTCCTCTCTTTTCCTCACTCTACCTTGCTTCTATTTTTTTTTCTCTCCCTCACTTGGACGAAATTCCCATGCTATAAGGGTGGGTTTTGCTTATATAGACTATCAAATAATTCACCTTTCATGATCATGGGTCTACCTTATCACAATTAGATTACACTTGGTTGAATTTTTGGAAAACAAACAACTTATATTCTTGTCTTCATCTTCCTTAGTCAAGATATGCATAGGAAAAGGAGATTTGTATTTTGAAAATTATGATAATATGTTCTTAAGATATGGGATAAGATCCATTTGATTTAGGGATTCATTTCTTTTTTCTTTTGTCTTAATCAATTATGATAGGTTTGCCTTTTTAGGTGGCAAATTTCTAACCCTTGAATCTCCATTATTTGGTTGAAATTATTTGTATGGGATATGAATGTTTTGTCCTAATTCCATGTATTATCATACCACTTGCTAAAATTATGAGTGTAGGATATATTTGTTTTTTCCTAAAGCCTTGTATTATCATACCACTTGTTAAATTTTTGTCTTAATACCATGTCACCTAATCTTGATTACACCATTATTTTATTACTTTAATTTTATTTTTATTTTTATTTTTTCTCTTGGGTTTGGGCTCATTCTTACCCATTTTCTTTACTTTGGTTAAAATTCTACCTTTCATAATGGGCTTGGTCACATTTTCATAATTTTTGGGCTATCGATCCAATTTCTATATCCTAGTCCAAGTTTATGTTTTATTTCTTCATTGGGCTATCCTATTGGCTTGCTAAAAATTTATGTGAAGTAGAAAAACTCTATATGAAGTGTCTATAGGTGAAAGGCTAATTTATGGGTGGAGATACTAAACTTAGTAACTTTTGCTCTTAAATTAAGAAAAATTACCCTAATACGATCTTCTTGAAATTTTAAAACCTTTACTTACTTCACAAAAATTTATCTTCCTTACCTAAGAATTTCACCTTTCTTTAGCATGTTTATTTCTAATATTTCCTCTTAGGTTTTCTTTCTTTACCTATTCCATTAATATTAGAATATTTCTATACATACACGTAAGGTGAAAAATTTCTAAGGATTATATTTCCTTAGATATCTAAAAATTGTCTAATAAATTTTATTTCCTTAATTAAATATTTATGTACCTTTATCAATAAAAGAAATGAAATTATGGATATTACTTTGAATACTTTTGTACTTTTATTAATACATGAAACGAAATTAGAGATGTTACACCTAGACAGCATGATTCTTGGCTATTGGTTTCCACCACTCAAGGGGAAAAGGAGGCTGTGTTTTGCAGGGATTCCCTTGTGGTTTCTGTAGGGAAGGTGTGATAATACAGAGGCATGAAGTGAGGCAGTAGCCTTTGCATTGATTTTCTGATTGTGGGCAGAAAAATGGCTGAAGTGGGTGGCTGTTTCTTGGCTTGAATGTTGCTGAAATAATTATGGCTATGTGGTAGGATTACCTTGCTGAAAGGTGGCATTTTTTTTGGCTGAATTTTTTGTGACTATGTGGCATGCTTTGGTAGGTGCAAGGTGGCTACAAGGTGGTTGAAATTTTGTGGCCAATGTGACATACTATGTGGCTGCAACTTTGTAGGCAATGTGGCATGCTTTGGTAGGTGCAAGGTGGCTACAAGGTGGCTGCAATTTTGTGGGCAATGTGGCATGCTATGTGGCTGCAACTTTGTGGGCAATGTGGCATGCTTTGGTAGGTGCAAGGTGGCTGCAAGGTAGCTGCAATTTTGTGGCCAATGTGGCATGCTATGTGGCTGCGACTTTGTGGGTAATAAAGCATGCTTTGGTAAGTGCAAGGTGGCTACAATTCTATGGGCAATGT
This sequence comes from Gleditsia sinensis, assembly GCA_037074535.1. Classification (NCBI taxonomy): domain Eukaryota; kingdom Viridiplantae; phylum Streptophyta; class Magnoliopsida; order Fabales; family Fabaceae; genus Gleditsia; species Gleditsia sinensis. Next base: position 17,145,579 of record CM073464.1, read on the forward strand.
GGCATACTATGTGGCTGAAATTTTGTGGTGCTACTTGGCAACTCCTTAGTTGTTTTATATTTCCATAATTTACTACTAATCCTAGATTAGTAATGTCTTAAAAATGTATTTGTATCTTTTCCCCATCCATTATGCTCCTAAGAATTTTATTTATATGATTCATGATTGACTATATGTCACCTATTTTATAAATGCCTTATTATTACATAACTAAGCATTTTGATTTTTAGTCATATGTATTTTCTACTTATTCTTAGATTTATCTAACTTTATTAGAGACTTAGGATGTTACACCCACCCTTTCTAAATGTAGCACTATAGAATTAGGTTGCCAAATTAGCTAGTCATGGTTACCAAAAGATCTATCAAGAACCTATTGGACATTACCCATGCCACCTCATTTATTATTCCAAGTATACTAGTAATCGTTTTGTGGAAATTCACTAAAGCCTCCATCATTGATAAATTTTTAAAGACCTTGCACTGGAAAACGGTAAAAAGAAGCTCCACCAATATTTTCACTTGCTTTTACGATTTCATTAAAATCATAACCCACCAAAATTAGACCCTCACAATTATCAATAACTTGGTACAACTTGTAGTACTAGCTTTACTTGGCATGTTGATCAAAATGCATATGTATCCCAATAAAATTCCATTTAACATCTAAAGATTTATTATAACACACCCTATGTATGAGAAAATTTTATTTATTAAGAATTTTTACATGAATCGTTTGTTTCAACCACAAAGAAAGCCCTCTTACAAGCCCATCCGAATCAACTAGTTCAAGATTCACATAGCCACATCCCTTTACAAGCTCAAAAACCTTTTTAATTTAGGTCTTAGTTTCCATGAGAAAAACTAAGTCTGAAGAATGAGATCTAGTAATCTCTTTAAGGTGATGGACTGTCAGGGGATTCACCATACCTTAACAATTATAAAGTAAGTGCTTTATTGATGGATTGGGGCCATTTTTGAAATTACTCGTCTAAAAATTTGGTTACATTAGACTTCCAAAAATGTCCCCTTAAAAACCTGGTTGTATGAAGAAATTACGAAATTGACCTCATTTTTTTTCTTCATTTTTGGTTGTAGGAAAATTTTGAAAATTCTCTTGAAGCCATTTGCTCCATCCTATGTTTTTCTTTCTCCCATTCATTATTTTGCCTCCCTTTTTGTGCTCTCTTCTTTCCCTAATTTCTAGCCTAATTGAACCTATATTTGTGAAGCCAAATTTACCAACGTGAGCTAGCAAGAAGTAAAGGATGGTTCCAACAACAAATTCCAACAAAAATGGCAGTTTTAGGCAATGGGTATCTTAGGTAAAAAAAAGTTTGAAATCCTTGTTTATGAATATTTTTTGCCATATATTTTTGTTTAGTTGTTAGTATAATCCTTGTATGGAAGTTTTCATGATCAAATAAAATCATTTTTTATCCAAAAACATGATTTTTTGCTTCTATGAACAATACCATGAAGATTATTTTGTGTCTATGTGAACATTGACATGAATAGTACCCACATGTGAGAAGGTGGCTTCTGGCTTTTTTGAATCATAGAGTACCAATTAGAGATTCATTTAATCAGTTTGGTTTCTAGAAAATAGCTTGAAGAGCTAGCTTATTCAAAGCTCAAAATTTTGTGAGTAGATGACCTTTATGACTATGAATATAATTGGTAAATTAGAGTTTTCACATAGTTTTTTTTAAAATATTTTTTTGATTAATTATGAAAGAAACATTTTCTAATTTTTACCTTAAAGTTTGAGGGTACGAGATAGACACTTTCTATGTAGTCCTTGCTTGTGAATTGAATTGTAAATTATGAAGTCTCCTGATATGGTTCTATAATATGGACATCGAGTACTTGAATTCTAAGGTATATAGTATTTGAATTTGGGCTTCTTATACGAACAATGC